>JBBMJZ010000075.1:392997-408948 GCA_037833815.1 Zingiber zerumbet
CTCGTGCCAAGTGTCCAGTCCTCCATGACCCACTTAGACTTCTACTCACCAAATATTCAGTCAATCCTATGACCCACCTAGATTTCCACTCTTATCATGTGTCCAGTCCTTCACAACCCATTTGGAATTCCAGACACTTCCAAACATCAAGTGTCCAGTCAGTCATTTGGCCCACCTGGAGTTCTACTCTCACCATGTGCCTGGTCCTTCACGACCCATTTAGACTTTCAAACACCAGGTGTTCGATCAACCTTGACTCACCTGGATTTCCATTGTCTGACTTCACTCACCAAGACTTTTCACCACCTAACTTTACTCACTAGGATTTTTCCACCTGATTTTATTTATCCAAATTTTTTCCATCTGTCTAGCTTCACTCACTAAGATATTTCACCTGACTTCACTCACCAGGACTTTTCACATCTGCCTAGTTTCACTAACTGGAGCTTTTCACCTGGATTTTTCTCATCTGCCTAACTTCACTCACTAGGACTTTTCACCTGACTTCACTCACGAGGACTTTCTCATTTGTCTAGCTTCGCTCACTAGAGTTTTTTATCTAGTTTCACTCACCAGGACTTTTCCACACCAAATGTTTGGTCAACATTGACTCACTTGAATTCTCCTTCTTCTATCAATCTTCCCGTTGGTCTTGCCCTTACCTAATCTCCAGTTAGAACTTTCTAGTCAACTATCTGGCCAACTTAACTTACTTGACTTCTGGCCAACCTTTGATCGTCAATCTCCCAGATGGACAATTGTACCAGTAATTTCCATATATTGTCAAACATCATGACTCAAGCTTGAGCAAACTCAAGCTTAGTCGACCTGGTCAACTTTGACTGAAGGAAAATTGCACCAACACTTACCTATTCTCCGTTCTCTTCCGCGACTCCTCCTTCAACCTCTCTTGTTGTCACATGTGATTGCTTACAGCTTCCTCTCATCATCGTAAGTTCATTTCTCACACCGCATTTGCTTCCTTCATTCGTTTTCCATGGCCACTACTTCCTCTTCCTTCGTCCCTAGCTTTTGGTACACCTCAACTGAATAGGATTTTAACGAAGGAGAGGTGGACTATATGCGCCTCACTTATTAACTCCTTAACGATCACCACATCATCATTCCTTTGGATTACTATCGCCCCAATCTCCCTCCGACCAGTTATATTACTCTTTTCAAAGATCAATTTCTAGCCGATCTTCACTTTCCATTACATCCCTTCTTTTATGAAATATCTCATTTTTTTTACATGCCCCCTCAATACTGGGCCCCAACTATATCAGGTTGCTGTGAGGGCTAACTTTAAACAGAGTTGATGAGATGACTATAGCGCTCAACTCAACGATTCCTAAACGAGATGGAGGAAAAGAAAGGACAGATATGGAAAGTATTTAAAGGGAGATAGGGAAGGTATTTAAAGGGCTAACTTGATATGGAAGGTATTTTATTTTGTTAGTAAAATACAATATATTTGTTGCATTTTAAGTTACTATCTAAATTATTCACAAATCCTAAAATAATATTTTAGCTTAATTTAATATTGATAAACTAGTATTTTAAAATTATCATTTTTAAAAAAATATCTGAGAAATTACCCTACCCAAGTCATTGCTGAAGTCAATTGCAAGCAAACAATTAATGATTTTTAAAAAAAAAACTCCTTGAGTTTATTTAAATATAATCTCAGTTAATTGATGAAAATAGAAAATTAGGACACTAAGATAAATGTCATTGTTCCAATCCTTTTCTAAAGGTCTACTTAACATCATCTTTAATTGAGGTTAATTAACATCTTTTACTTTCCTTTGACTTGTTCAATGACTTGGATGTTGATGGAAGGACTTTTCTAATATCTCAATGTTAACTATTAATTATTTCGATAAGATCATTTCAAAATTACAATGGCAAGAATTTGAGTTTTCTGAATATTAACTCCAATAGCACATAGTGTACTTGAAAAATGCAAGAAATTAGTAGGACATATCAAGTAAGACAATATAACAAATCAATTGTCAGGAGGCAATTGGACTACAGCCACTGTTGGAGGGGAATTTTTTTTTTAAAAAAGTCAATTCATGGAGATAAATAATATTTTTAAAAATTGGGGTCAGATAAATCTGTCCAACTAATTAAGTAAAAAATTGAAGATAATTCGGTCCAAAATAAAGGGAACGAATGAAACTATTTTCAAAAAAAAATCAGAAAAAAAAACATGACATCAATTCTATCGATTTATTATGATTTTATTTTTAAAATATACCAAAAACCTAATACTGATGATATATTTTCATCTCTTTTAAATTTATTATCTTTTCCTATCTTTTCAATATGAATTTTTAATTATATTTCTAATAATCCTCCTTTTAAACGAAGAACAACAATTATTCTCATTGTCTTCAGATTTCTCCGTAAGCATCCGAATACTATTGACTTACTTCGTGCTTCATCACCGTAAGTATCCAGTCACTCTTGACCTACTCCGGACCTCCCCTTAATTTCATTAAGGCTACTCTTATGGCATCCGATCTATATTATATCTCTGATACTATTTGTTGAAACTAAAAGAATTCACGTATCCTTATAATGATATAATATTGTCCCGGTAAGATTAAACTCTGATTTTATTTCCAGACTCTAATTTAATGTTTGTGTACCAATCTGATTTTATTTCCAGACTCTACTTTAATGTTTGTGTACCAATAAAAATATTTTTATTCTTTTAAATGAATGATTTTTTCATATTAAAACTTTTAAATGTGGAATTTTGATGGTTGCTGTTGGAAAGATATTTGTTTGACCCGGCCCTAGCATTAAGTTGGAATGCATTCAAAGCACAAATAGCTGCAAGCTGACCGCAAACCACCAACCAACCAGATAATTAAGTAGGCTTCTTTGCCCACGGTTTTGCATTTTTTTTTCTTTCTTGATAGTTTCTGTTTAGGCACAGATCAAATCAAACGAGTATTTTTTTTTTTTCTAAATTATATTTTTTATTGTTTAAAATCTCAACACATGCGAATTAATTATTTTCTAAAAGATAATTACTGAGCGTTTTTTTATATTGTTTGCAACTAGTCAAAACTTTGAGAATCAACAAATCACTAATTATTATTATTATTATTATTATTATTATTACAATTTTGCATGTGTTCTAACTAATAGCATGGATAGGTCTTGGCATTGTGTGATGGTAGATGCCTCCATTAATCTCGTCACACAGTGCTGAACTGGATGCTGCTGATTTCCACCCTACTGACAGTGCATGTCTGGACGATGAGAGAAAATGTGGAACAGAACTTTAACACAAATTAAGAGCATAATATAAAACAATAATCTCATAATTAAACTACAATTACAAATGGGAGAATTCATTCCAGCCATTGGAGGGTAAATGATTAGCACAACCAGTACTGTTTCATGCATGTGAGCAATCAGCAAAAATCAGAACATGGAACTGATAATTAAACTAATGAAACTTTGCAAGTGCTTGATAGTGTGCTTTGCTGAGAAATGGAATTTAGGAAGCAAGAAGAGAACACAGCCAGTTATCCAAGCAAAGCTCCAAAAGTATCTATTTGTCTATTTGTATTAGGAAGAGGAATAGGCTGCTGCTTTGTATACATTCAGGTGACTAAATTATCCAGTGATTCAATCACAATAGCTAGGATATTGTCCTTACGATTTTGGAAAATGGAAAGCTATAAGTTAAACATTAATTGCAACGAAATAGACAAAATTCAGTAGACTTGTCAAAAAATTCTAATCACAAAACAGTTAAATAGTGAACAAATGAATAACTCATTCAGAAGGACGATAAGCAGATCAAACAGTAGCGGATCTAAGGCCAAATAAAAAGAACAAATTTTGTGATCAATATTGCAATTGTGACCAAAATTAAAGTCTAGCTTCCACTATTTAGTATATTTTAAGAAAATAAAATAAAATAATCACCATGATCAAAAATAACGGAAAATAGTGATGATGTAAAAAAACATGATCACATATATTAAAATATAAAAATCTACTTATTCTCTTTGTTATTAAAAAAACATTTCTATATTTTTTAATTATTTACTTTTTTTATTTAATATCTCTGTGGTCCACTGACATTGCCAATTACGAGAGAATTTTTTTTTTAATTTCACTATTATTTTTAAAATAAAAACCTTAAATTTCTTCCCCATAATGATTTAAACTTTCGGCTTCACAAACTTCTTCAACCATCTTACGTTGAGTTGCCTTGATAATATTAATAGAAGATATGCGCTAATTTTTGTAAATAAGATCATTTATTATTATTATTATTATTATTATTATATATAGTTACAAATTTTATTTGGAGAAAAAATTCATGTAAATACAACGTAGCTGAAAATTTAACTGTAGATGTCTAAAAGACAACTGAGGCTCTTACAATCTTTTAAGTTTTCTCTCTTACTTACAAGATATTTTTTTTAGAGGGATAATAAATCTAGGATGTTTTGGGTTGTTAGATCATTTATTATAAGTACTTTCAAATTTGATTTATTATGATCATCGATAAAAAAAAAACTTCTAAGGGTTAAATACTTAGTGGTAGTAAAAAATAAAATAAAAAAGAAACTGCACTTTGAGAAAAAATTGACTTTGAAAGCTACATCAAGACACTTGTATCTGAATGGAACTTGTTCTAATTACTCAAGGCAAACTTGATGAGTAAATTGGCTCCAAAACTTTTTCCTAGCAGGGCCATACTCAAAGGGGCGGCAAGCCATATATATGATTTACATTAATTAATGGCTCCCTCTTGCTTTGCTTTGTCCTTTCAGTAGTAAATATGTAATCGCACTCCATAAAGATCCATAATAATATTTTACCTAGATAATATATTAATTCTTAAAAATACTTTAAAATTTTTGAATGATCAAAATACTTAAATATTTTGAAAAAATAAATGGTGCATGCATAAAATATAATCATCGTATTATTATTTTATTAAGTGAATTAATAGATAGTAATTTAGAAACACTGAAAGATTTTTTTTTTTTTGGATGATGTTTAAATTATATAAGAAAGAGGATAAATGAAATAATGTTTAAACAAATTTAATTTAATGCTCAACTTTGACAAGGAAGTATACAGTTTGAAACTGTCTTGAATTCATACATTATTAATTCAGAAAATATAAATTGGGATTCAAAATAAAAGGACAAATAGGCATTCAGTCTAAATACACTTAAAATATTCTGAAATATAATGCTAGATATACATTTAAAGGGCATAATTGAAATGAAATAAATTACATTCAGATTCACCTGAAACAAATTATTGCATAAAGTTCATTAAGAGAATCACCATTCAAGTGCTATAGGAAGTAGCCACATTCTTAGAAAACTCAGTTACAATCATACATAGAATTGATAGGAAGTAGCAGAAATTGTGAAGTTTTCCTTCAAACGCATAAGCTTACAAACTCAGACTGAGACCACATTTCTAAGAGCAAGGAGATAAATATGAAGAATAGAAAACTGTAATTAGTTCAATTGTGCAAGTTGAGGGAGCTAAACATTGCATATGTTGCTATATAGCTGGTGATTGCTTCAACCATGTGAAGCAAGAGTAAAATCCTATGGTGAAGACTTGTTCATAGCCAGTGAATGAATCAGACATCAACAAAATCAAACACTCATGTATTAATACTGAGAAATGATAGTATAAGAAACTTAAGTAGGTATCCAAACAGTGTACAGGCTTTTCTGAGTTTTATAGTTGCAGTTTTCTAGAGCTGAATTTACTTAAATGATTGCAATTATTCTACAGGATAAAAATATAACGCATTTCTTTATAAGCATTCACACGAGCGTAATCCCAATGCGAGCATCAGTTCTTTGCTCTAATCTGCGTAGTGATCAAGCAGAAGGTGGTTTGTTTTTGCCTGTGAGCTCTGACCACTTGATGCTGAGAAAAAGGAATCATTCTGTGAGCCGTCAATGGAGCTCTCTGTTTGGGTGTCGTGGGAGACCTTCTCGAAAGCTTTGAACCTCACGTTGTCAACTGTAGAAGCTGCTCGATTTGCCGGCATGAACTTCACTGGCATCTTGCCTTGGAGCATGCTTATCACAGATGACATTGCAGGCCTGAGCGTTGGGGAGGGGTTGGTGCAAACAAGAGACAGTTCCAGCATTTGCAGCGCTTCCTCCTTTGAGTAGTTGGAGCCCAGGCTTTGGTCAACCAATTCAAGCAAATTGCCCTGCTCTTGCAAAACATAAGCCTGTAGAATGGAATAGATTATTGAGATCCAGTAAAATTCAATAAAAAAAAAGAGTCTATTGTTTAGTAGTATTTTTTTTGCCTGATTTTGAAAAAAGAAATGAGACGATTCCAATTAGAATTTGCACACATGTATCGAATAATTTAGATGAAAAGAAGCTCAAGTTGAATGGAAATGAAAATGAGAATCGCAGCATAGAAACGATTTTCTTGAAAGAGAGAAAAAGTTAAAAAGCAAGCAAGGTCTGTATAACTGTGACAACTTGCACATTGTTTGATAACTGCAATCATTGTCAGATGGTCAATTGACCAATGCTAGGTGGGGTTGTAAGAGGCAGGTGCATTCCCAAGTAAGTAAGGTTTAATTTTCATGCAAGGCACATATGATTGAACTATTGATAATGATGATGCTAGGTCATCATGTCAGGAGCCACCATAATTTACTTGATCAATGGAATGTGGGATCCATCACAGAATTAATTAACTCGCGAGAACTGGATACCTGATTAAAAAAACAATTGACCAATTCAAATTAAATGAGAGATTAATTAAGAGCATGTCTGTTCAAAATTTGTAAGATATAAAATATTTGTAGTGTTTGAACGCTAAATCATTTTATCTATATTCCTAAATGGTATGATTCAGGCTAATTTGTCTTACTACGGATTAATTTACAATTATTTTATACTAATATAGAAACTGATTCTAAATATTTGTTAATTACTCTTTTAAGCTTTTTTTAGTCTATTTTCTAAACCATGAAAAATGTTAATTATAAGAAGATTTTCCTAACCAAACTCACCCTACTGAGCAAATTTGGTATTAATGATTAGGAAATGACGACCTATTAGAAAAGTTCTCACGTCAATGAAAAGGAAAAAAAAAAACTTCCTTACCAAATCAAGAAGATAAACAAATTCCTTCTTTGGTTTATAATTAGTGTTGCTCATTCCGCTAACAATTTCTAGTGTCACCACACCAAAACTGTAGACATCAGCTTTATCTGTCAAGTAACCTCTCATTGCATACTCTGGAGCCATGTAACCTCTGCAAGAATTACAAAGTTTACATCAAGTTGCATTCATATCAATGCATAAAAAAAGTAATACTATTAATAAATCAATAATACAACTCACACTGTCCCTGCTATTCTTGTGCTGATATGACTGTTTTCTTCTTCATCAAGTCTAGCCAAAACCAAAGTCTGGTATTTTTGCATTGAGGTCTTTATCTAGTAGAATGTTTGTTGCCTTGATGTCTCGGTGAACAATCTTCAACCTTGACTCCTCATGAAGATATGACAATCCTCTCGCTATCCCTATGCAAATATTGCGTCTTATTTGCCATTCTAAATTGAGGCAATATTTCGGTGGACCTATTAAAACCCAAGTTTAGCCTTGTATCTATTACAAATGATTCATGAAGTAAATGTTAAAGATGGAACCTAGAGCACATTTCCAGCAATCTATTTGTGCAACTAGATAAGCACATACCAAATAGAGCACGAGCAAGAGAATTATTCTCCATGTATTCATAGATAAGCAACAATTGATTTCCTTCTACGCAACAACCATAGAGCTTCACGAGATTTGGATGTTGTAAAGCTGATATCATTCCTATTTCATTGACAAATTCACGATTCCCTTGCCTAGATTTGGAAGAAAGTTGCTTGACCGCTATTATAGAGTCATCTGACAGTATACCCTGAGACAGTCGTAATTAAAAATAACCCCCAAAACATGTTATTGCAAATAATTTAAAGTTGAAATACAACAAGAGAAAACAATGCATTTGTCACAATTTAAAATAAAAAAATATACACACTTTGCAAATGCATTTTTATACCTTGTACACGGGACCAAACCCACCTTCACCTATCTTATTTTCAATATCAAAATTCCTAGTAGCAGTTTTAATCTGTTTCAGAGTGAAGTAGCCAGTTTGTAGCTCGAGGCCTTTGAGTTCTGCATGATCGTTAGTGTTTAACTAAGCAAAGACCCATGCTTATAGAACTTAAAAACTATAGCTTACCATTGTCTCGAGGATCTTTCCGGGTGAAGTAAATCCAAATGATGTTGAAGGCAAGAATAACTACAAAACAAGATGCTATAACAATGCCCACAATAACCCCAACAGATAGCTTGCTTTTATCCTTGCAATCAGCCTCAAAATCTACAAGAAGCAGCATAATTTATTATTATCAAGCAAGATATTAATGGAAAACGAAAAACCATTTCAAATGGACTTACTCGGAGTGATAGAAATGGCTGAGATAAGAGGTCCATATACACCTCCCACAGGGATGTTGTTTGTTCCCTTGCCATGCCACTGAAAGTGAATTTCGAGTGTGTCATTAACCAATATATTGAAGGTTTTGATAAGCACCTTGCCAGTTCCATTAGCTTCTTTTGCAATGTTGAAATCTTGCAAAAATTTTCGACCCTGCATTCATTTAGAGTATTATGTGGTTAATAGAAGAATTAGCGCAAAAAAAAAAAGATTTTTTCAAAGAATAGGACTGTTAAAGTATTATGAATGCAATCATCTTTTGGAAAAAAACAACACGAAGAATGAACTATAGACCAAAAAAATCAATCACCTGAATTGATACATCAAACAAACGTCTTCCGGTACTAGCATATGTTTGGTCATCAGTGAGCACAATCTCAGCAAAATGGAGACTCACTGTGTAATTTCCTTTCTGTAGGCATAGACCATAGTATTTCAGGGAAAAAGGACTAAGTCGAGCTGTCATGTACAATTCTGGATTGCTCATATTAAGGATTGATGAATTCCATGCAGTAAAACTTTGTATGTTCTCATTTTCAAGAAAGATTCCAGTACTGCTGCATGCCCATGCTCCAGTTTCGCTCTCACGATAGATAGAGTAATCATCAGTGTCATATAAATCTTGTTGGTACTCATGCCCATCGACAGTCATTTTACTACCACCACAATTAATGAACAACTCACAATCTGCAAAACGATGAGAGCCAGAATCATGTGAGATGAAAGCCAATATCTATCACTAACTCTATTGACTTGAATTATTTCTCAATTTTGTGGCAATCCTTTTAAAAGATTCTAAACCTACTGCTTGATTTCCCTGAACAAGGGAGGTTCTTCCTTAAGCATGAGGGTCCCCTGCAAAACCGTACAAAGCAGAAACGTTTGGTGTGAGATTCTCCAATCAGATTGCACAATATATTATTCTAGTTTTTTTCCCCTCAGTTAATCAGTTTGACCCCTTCATTTAAGTTTTTCATCAAATTCTTGAATCCAAACCATGTTTTTTACTCGTGAAGTTTAGACATTTCTAACCTACTTTTGTCAGTCAATCTCTTTGGCTAAGACACTGCACGTTTTATTGAGAGCACAGAGGTACTTAGGAGTAAAATATAATAATTTTTTGGAAAAGCAAAGTGCCATTAAATATTTGTCCAAAGTAGGGTGGGTCAGATCTTTTGCAGTTCAAAAAGTTGATGCACCCATACATTTGAAGGAAACAGGCTACAATGAAGCCCAGAGGTTAAGGGGACAATTGAAGAAGGATAGAAGTGTAGGAGAAGTTTATGAAACTTAATGTTGCAAACTAAAGTTTATAAAATTATGAAAAAAAAACAAAAGTCAATAGGTTGTGAGATGAGGTAGAATTACTTTGACGAAAGAGAACCACTACACCTATAGGTAGATGATTTTAATAAAGTACCTAAGTACATAATACTTTATGTGGGACAAAACTCTTATACAAGATGTATACTTATTATCTCTTATTATTATTTCTTGGGAAAGACCATGAAAAATCAGTGTCTAGTTTTTAAACAGAATATGAAAACCCCACAAATAAAGATAAAACTGATAGGACATTAGATGATTATGAATGAGATGCAACATTAGTGCAGCAAATAAGAGACTTTGATGATGCAACGCTTTGGACTGAAGTTGGCAATGAGCTTGAAAAGAGACTTTGACGATGTTAATCTAATCTTCAAAGGAGTAAAGTCTTCTTAGTATAAACTTCTTTTTCAACTCTTACAACTAAAGATACATAAGACATCAGTACGTGAAGATAAAATAACAGATTACGGCAGCTACAGACTAGCAGAAAAAATAGAGTTTACCATGTACTTCTCAGTTGTCAAGGCCAGCTAAGTACCATGAAAGGGGCAGCTACAAGAAATTTCCCTACTACTAGCTTGTCGCTGTGCAGTTTAATAGTGTTTACCATGAAGTGGTTTATAGAGGAAATGAGATAGATTGGGTTTCAGAAAAGTTTGTTAGTACTATGAGATATGCCAAAGTAGGGCCACAAGTTTAATATGGCGAGTAGCCTCCCTGCTGCCTCCATACCACCTCTTCTCTCCACATTTTCATTAGAACACCACAACACGTCTTTCCTTCCAATTTGTTCATCATCATACTCATCTACAACTTCACTTTGTATACCCTTTCTATAATTCACCAATTTAGTCGTCCTACATGGTGACTTGTGAATTAATAGAGGAGTTTTAGAAACTTAGATGAGTTAGCTACTATTAATTTAAGATTAAGTAAGGTGATAAATGAAGAAGACGGTTGTGAACCAACTTAGTATTCCAATGAAACTCATTCGTCGCCACGCGGGCACGAACGGTCGTGGCATTCGTGGCCTCGCGAGAGGCCATGGCCAGGCGGCCCAGCACAGAGGCCACGCATACCGCGACCACGTCCCCAGGGCCATGGTCCAGTGGTCCTGCACAGAGGCCAGCAGTGGTCCTGCACACCTTGCACGTAGGCACGGAGGCGACAATGGCCCAGTGGCGCGCAGAGAGGTCAGCAGCCCAGGCGAGCGCGAAGGCGACCATGGCCCAGGCGCTTTTGCAAGTGTGTGCGGTGGTGGTCCACCCATGACAAGACGTATTTTTCAGGTGGCACATGCCCACATGAGGGCGTCGGCTCGTCAGCGACGTGAACTTGACCGCCTTGCAAGACACCGCTCTAATGTGGTTTTGCGGAGCGGACCTCGTGGTCGAGCTCGACTTAGCCGCATTATTGGATGTGGACCTACAGGAAATGCTGACCCGGCCTCTCATCACCATCATACTGAAAATTTAGCAATACGACGAGTCCGGAGTCACATACGGCATGTTCCCTGACGCCGTGCTATGACTCCCACCCACCTCCAGACGATTGCTTTACCTATTATAATGTTATCGCAGCTTTAAACATGATTTTATTAGTACTTCGGATCATTATTGCTTCATGATTATGAGATTGTTTTATTTAAGTCCATGTAATAAATTTAGTTAGTTTGTTCTTATAATAAAATTTTTCATGCACTTCATATTCGAGCAATCTATGTATGACCCGATGATTTAAAATCATGTGTTGCACCCTTTATTAAAGGAAAGTTTTTAAACATGCATGATTACTTGTTATTTGAACATGAATGATTCATTATTGTTCAAAATTATTCGAATATCTTTTAAACATGATTAGCTGTTGTTAATTTTTATTTGAATATTCATGTTTAGTAGATGCATGCTTATTAATTGAGAGATGTTAGTTCCTCTCCCTTTACATTATTTGATCGAAATTACCCTAGTAAAATTGAATATTCTTATGTAAATGGGATATGACTATAGTATTCTAAGTCAACTTTCGATCTCATTATATGGAGAATATTTAATATTATAATATAGTTTTTGGGTCAAATAGACTGAAGTGTAGAATTGTCGATTTAGTCTTCTCATTATTATTTTAAATGTAGTGATTCACCGATAGCCTCGAAAAATGTTATTGCTGACTTAACAAAAGGGGATAAATTAGATGACACTAACTATGACAAATGGCAACGAAAAAAATCCAATATCTCTTGAACGAGCAAGAGTTGCTTGATCATATTACTACATCCATGACCCTACCCGCAGAAGGCAACACTGCTCTACACTGACGAGATCAAGAGGCTTACAACTCATGGTTCAACAAAGATCGCAGCACACGCTTTACACTGTTAAGCAGCTTGCAGGATGATCTAATTGGCGAGTTTGAAAAGTGTGAGACTGCCAAGGATATATGGGATAACTTGAAAATTACTTTTGGAGGAACCTCTACCATGAGATTAAGGGCTCTTGTTTTGAAATTTGAGACCCTCCGAAAATATCCCCGTTAGAACATGACTGAGCATCTCAAGATGATGTCAAGCATGATCCACAACTTGAAGTCCCCCTCCTCTATCATGCATCTCTTACTCAGTGGAGTACCCGTGATAGTAGTCTGGTACCTCTCAGTTCATCGTGACCATCAGTGTTTGATGTACATCACGGTTAACCATTGTATCCTGGGAAACAGACGACCTGAGAAAACATCAAAGCACAGCCGGAGGTGGGGTGAATGTATTTCAAGGAAACCGCTTTGCCCACTCAACCGCTTCACCCTCTCGGCCACTCTACCCGCTCGGGTCGCTCTATCGCTCAGGTTGTTCTACCTTTAGGTCAACCCACCTTTTACTGTTAGGCACCTATGCCCACTCGGCTTGATCTGCTGCTTTGCCCGCTAGGTCGATCTGCTCGGTTGGTCACTCGGTCTGATTTGCGACTCGGCTATCCTGCTCACTCGGCTGCTCTGCGCTACTCGGCTTGATCAGCCACTCTGCTGTACTGCCCGCTCAGAAGCTGCACCCGATCGACAACTTTACTCTACTCATCCACTAAGACTCGACGTTCGACAGTCTCCACTACTCGACCTCTCAGTCGCTAGGACGTTGGGCCCACTCGGCCGATCTATCAGCTCTGCCACTTAGCTGCTCTGCCTCATGGCTCGCTCGGCCGATCTGCCCGCTCGGTCGCTCTGCCCGCTTGGCTACTGTGCAGTATGCACTTAGTACTTGGTAGAAACCAACTCCCACTAGCAACCTAAGATTATCAGTTTAAATCATCTCGATAGATAAATTAAATTTAATTTAGTATAATTTAAATTCGATTAATTTCCTAAAATTTTTAATAGATTGTCCAACAATTCTAGTTTTGTCTAAGAAACTAAAGTTCTAAATATAACATCTATGATCAAGTCCAAGGGCAAAAGGTAAAAAAATAATATTATGTCCCATAAAGGAAATTTAGCAATTAAGTCTTATGTCAGTAGACACAATCACATATGGGATATATAATGAGTTTCTTTTTGTTTATCTACACACTAAACTTTATCCTTCTCAACCTATGAGAAAAGAACTAGAAGAAAGTATCTAAAGCTTACGAGTTGTCATTTGTTGACGAAAAACTTGAAACTAAATTCCTGCATGCAAAAAGTTAAATTCTTAGTGGTGCAAGTTTAAAGATCTATAAACAGTTCAATAGATAATTATTAAATCTTACACTTTATGTTGCTGGCAGAATGTTGGTGTAGATCCATTAAAAAAATTATAAGAAACATCCCTGAAATAGATGACCTTATAAGCTTGATGTTTGTCATGCAAAAGATAGTTCTTCTAGTCAGATGGATTAGAGATATAGAGAAAAGACATACAAATTATTGTTACTTGTCAAAATCCATGATGGAATGCTTCCACTGAGCTTGTTATTGGTCAGGTACCTAAACATATTAAATGAATGTGAGATCTGTAATATCATTACAGATGCAGAGTTGCAACTCAGCAACAAATAGTATCTATAACTTCTACACTTACATATATCGTAAATTTGGTAGTGCACTAAAGCTAGCTGGAATTTGCCCGGTCAAGTTGTTAAAACTTAAATCTCTGAGGAATTAAATTAGCAAGTAAAAGCAAGATTAACATCATGTTGTTTATTGAACTTGCTAATAAAAATGGAGCTTCCGATGACAGAAAAGCTTACAAAATTTTTAGGTTTGTCATCCTTCTTATATAATCAGGAATTTCACCAGAAATTGACAGGTTCCTAAGAACCCTATATAAAATAACAGTCAATAAAGCAAAGATATGTATATGCATACCAAAATACACAGAGAGAGAAGCTACTTCACTGATGATATTCTGCGGCTTACTTACAATTTCCTCATTTGAGTCATATTCTGCAGCGGAGGAAACTGTCCATCTCCGCCTTTCCAGTCAGTCAACCTCCTGGATTTGCAGCAAATAAATTTTCAAATATGTCTTAGAACCACTTCAAGTGGACTGGCATACTAACTAATTGCTCTTACAGCTCAGTTATCGATTCCAGTCTGGAGAAGCTATCAGGAAACGGACCTTCCATAGATGTCGTCCCTTGCATGTCACTGGCGCGCATGGTTCAAGTATTCAACTTGTTCATAATGAAATTTATTAAAGATTAGCATTTGGTCTAGAATAGCAGTCACTGACAACTTACAAGTGAACAAGTTTTGTCCAGTCACCAATGAAACTTGGTATTCTGCCAGAAATTGGGTTGCCATCTATTCTACTGGAAAATGAAAAGCAAAAAGTTTAAGCATGCAGTACAATTAGACTGTCAAATTTCATTGGCTCAAGCAAACATGTTATGTGTTTGACACTTTACATAAACTTCTTTACGCAGCTTAACTTGTGAAGATAAATCATAAACCTTTACTTTCACCATTTACACTGCAGGAATAATGAGGATTACTTCATTTTTATCATGGTAATTTGTTTTAATCAATAAGGATAAATACTAATAACAAAAATCTACACATTAACTTATTAAGTTTTTAGATGAATGTGTAGCTTGCTAGGCTTTTATTTATGAATGCTAACGAAGAAACCTTGTCACAGAAGTATGTTGTTAAGTTTGTAGATGAATGTGTTGGAATTAATGCACTGATTGAGAATGTTAAGAGAATGGCAATTCTCAAGAACATAAATGACTCTATTGGAATTAATGCACTCATTGAGAATTTAAAGAGAATGACAATTCTCGAAAACATAAATGGCTCTGTAATTTTCAAGAGCATACCTATATCCGAGAAGATTAGCATTATAAGAGCACCTCCAATACAAGGTTTTTTTAGAGGTTTATAAAAAATTTAAAAAATTAAATAAAATTATTTGAATCATTATAGAGATGGGATTTGAGGTTGTAATTTATGAGTAGTAGTAAAAAATTTAACCTTATTTTTTTTCTCCTTAAAGATTAAGCATGTAATTAATAATAAAATAATGAGTAAAGTTATACTCTCTCTTTCTTTCTTTTATATATAAATATAAATTTTCTATAAAATTGTCAGCAAATTATTGTTTTAAAAATAAATACATTTTATAAATTAGAAAAATTACAAATGACTATAATTAAATTAAAATTCATAAGTTAATTAAATATTAAATGAAAATAAAAAATTAAATTAAAAATCATAAGTTAATTAGTATATAAATTATAAATTATAAATTAAATTAAAGATTATAATTAATTAAAATATTAAATGGAAATTATATAGAAATATTAAATGAAAATAATAATAATAAAGATATATGATTTGTAATGTAGGACCCATAAAAAGTAATAGGAAAGTGTTTTGATTATGAAGAGAATATATATATAGGTTTTTATACTTTTTAAGGTGGCATTGATGTGACACATAAAAGCATCCCATCAGAATCCTCATCTAAAATCTAAAATTTAAGATAAAATAACTACTTTATTAAATTTAAATATCCATTTTTCACTATATAATACATCAGCTTCTCTATAATTTGCCATATATTTAAATTTTTTTTATTTTTTCTCTTTCAATAATTCTATATGGCCAGAA
>JBBMJZ010000075.1:418217-428894 GCA_037833815.1 Zingiber zerumbet
CTAATCAAATTAGTAATTTCAAAAACTAATTGATAGTAAAAAAAAAAAGTAAAAATAATCAAATTAAACTTTTAAATTTGATCAGTTAATTTGATTTAATAGAATTTTTGCTCATCCATATTAATTAGTCGTCAATTAGACAAATATATATAGTTTTCTTTTATCTTTTATAATTTTAATATAGACGGTATTATATCTATATCCTATTAAAATTTTAGTATATTAAAATTTTAAATATGAACAATATTAAATTTATACATATACTGCATTTTCAATATAATATTGATATAGATTTTTCTTATACTAAAATTTTCAGTATAATACTAAATTTCATATGAAAACATCTGATATATCATATGGAACGAGGCTTAACCTCCTAGGACCAATTTACATATTTCAGCTGAGAATTTGTGGTGGGGAACAAACATATTCTCATGTATGAATTAACTGAAATGAGTTTGTGGTCACATACTCACCTACTCTCAACAACAATATAATACATGAGATCCAAAAAAAATTGAAACTAATTACATTCAATCAAATTAGATTTTATCATTCTCTATCTTTTTATCCTGATTGCTAATGAGATATTGATAGCTAAGGCTGCTACTTATTAGCCTTATTCCATCGCAGACATTCTTATATTAGGTTTTAAATTTTACAATTTGGTTTTTAATTCAATTTGTAAATATGAGATGATTAATTAAATCAATTAAATCAAAATCAAATAAATTATCAAACTTTCATAAGAAAATTTCACCGAATTTAAAACAACAATTAAATTAATAAAAATTAAAATAATTGAATTTTTAATTAAATTGAGACTCGATAGTAAAAATAAGGAATAATCACCAAATGTTATACTCTGGAATGAATAAAACTGTGATTAAATCGAAATAAATAATCATTTGAATTTTAAATTTTGATCGAGTTATTTCAAAAACTCTTTTTTATAAGAAAAATCAGTTATTTTAGTTATTTTTTAATTAATTTTAAATTTTAAAATTCTAATTATTTTCGGTTAATTATATTTCAATTTTAAATTTTCTAATTTGATTAAATTGAAACTTTAAATCAGAAAATTATTCCTAATTTTAAATCAACCAAATAGAAAGTTAAAATATGATTAAAATATATTAGCATTGAAAAGTTAAGTTGATTTGATTGAAAATTAAATTAATGGATATTTTATTAATTTGATTTATTCAATTTCTTTTAAAAAAATTATTAATCAACTTTAATTAACTTAATTTAGTGATTAGTTTAATTTGGAACCAGTTACTCTATCCTAATTTGTGTTATATATATATAATATCATAAACTAGTGGACTCCTAAGCCAACAAACAATTTATAATTGTTGAAAGAACTCCATAAATGCTTATAATTTTTGAAAGAACTCTATAAATGCAAATAACTATTGGTGGCCGACTAAAATTAAAAAGTACAAATAGATATTGACAGACGGTCTAACATTTTAAAATTTTCAAACATAACATTATAATATATCGTAATTAAGATATTAACTCTCATTATTTAGAATATCCGTCTCATTTTTTATATCACATAATAACTTTAGTTTGTTATTATTATTGTAAGATAGTTTATGTGAATGAAAGACCCAAGTGACTCTCATCGTTCGTCAGTTGCAGTATAAATGAAGTAAATTACGGTATTGAACAGTTTGCTATATGGAAGGATATTGAATCCTAAATAAAATGAATCCCGTATGAATTGATTCTTATTTAATTTATAATTTCTAAAAGAACTACATAAATGTTTTAAATATATATAGTCCTACTTAAATATGGGCCACCAACTAAAATTGAAAAGTATACATAGATCTTACTTAAAATTACAATATATCTTAAGTGAGATTTCCTCTCTCTCCTTCCTTTCTTTTCTCTCCTTTGTTTTTCCCTTCCAACTTCCAAACTAAGTCTTAGGCTTAGTTTAATCCTAAACGGAATGAATCCGCTATAAATTGATCCTTATTTAATCCGATAACTATATCCACCTCATTCCGCTATAAATTGATCCTTATTTAATCCGATAACTCTATCCACCCAAGTATTAACTTGGCTATATTTTTCATCAATTGTTTATATTGAAATAAAGATGATATTGTCCATCATAAGTGGTCTAATATCAACATCTTACGGTAAAATACAGACATTGACCTCTCTATGTGTCTAATGACATCCTATTGAGTGATTTTTTTTTTTTTAATATTGGGATACTTTAGTTTTAGGCTGTTCGATAGGACGTTGTCTGAGATGAATCACATGATAATTTTTTTATATATTTTAAAAATAAGAAAAATATTTTATAAGAGAAGTGTCTTTTAATAAATATAAAATTATATGCACTTTTTAATAAGAATATATATATTTTTTTTAATATTGGCAATGAAGAACAAGTTTTATATAATACCATCCCCATTTTTTTTTTGAATATAGACTTACAATAAGTCTTATTAATTTGTTTTGATCCTTTTATCTATCCACGTACTTGTCTTTATTTCTCATTTTTAAATAATTTTTTTATAATTCAAATATTTAAACTTCACTTAATTAATTTTGAAAGCAGAGTATCTTCTTCTTTAATTCATCTACCGATTAAATACTGACAGAACTTATACCTATTTAAAAGTCGACACTTAAAATATTCATTTAAGATTTAAATTTTGATCAATTATTTATTACCTATTTTAAAATTGTACTAGACCTATGGAGTCTCTTTTTTTCAATTACAGACTATTCTAATAGATTGGCACATGTGGTTCAATGTTTATCTACTAATTATGATTAGATTTATCTAAATGATAATTATTCAACAATTCAAAATCAGAATGACAAAACTTTGAGGGTTCCTAATGTAAAGTTCAATAGCAAATAGTAACTGAAAATTTATATATATATCAGAGATTGTATGCTGCGGTATCTTGCTGCGGCATTTTTGCGGTATTGCTATTGTGGCAGCCACGTCAACTAAGGCAGCACGATTCCACGTCAACTAAAACCAAAACTCGGCCAAAACCAAAACTCTCCCGCCGCGACACTCGCCCCGACCTCTCCCCTCTCCTTCTCCACTCTCCCGCCGCGACACTCCGCAGAAAACCCTAGCCGCCCCGACCTCTCCCCTCTCCTTCTCCACTCTCCCGCCGCGACACTCCGCAGAAAACCCTAGCCGCCCCGACCTCCGCAGAAAACCCTAGCAATGCCGTCTTGTCGCGAGCCCTGGCATAATCCCCGAGCTCTCCCTCTCTTCGGCGACAGGTCCTCTCCCCCTCCTGCCGCCGCGAGTCCCCTCTTGCCGCGAGCCCTAGCAGAAGCCCGAGCTCTCCCTCTCTTCGGCGACAGGTCCTCTCCCCCTCCTGCCGCCGCGATCCCTAGCAGAAGCGCCGAGCTTGGCCTCTCTTCGGCGACAGGTCCTCTCCTCTGAGTCCTAGCAGAAGCAATACAAGATGACAACTCATTTCATCAGAAAATATTTCCATATTGACCAAAATTGTCCTTGATTTTTTTTTTCTCTTGCTTGCAAGCGTTATTTAAATTAGATCGTTCCCACATGAACAAATGCAGTGGTATTTTACATAACTTGGTTCCTTTCCTATAAGACAGAGACAGAGTAGGTTAGCTTCGGTGCAGAATGAATTATGGTTTGCATGAGAAGGTTGAAGTTTTTTTTTTTTAAAAAAAATATATAAAAGTTGAAAGTTTAAAATTGGACAACAACTTGTCTATTGAAGGAGATTATATATTAAAAAAATATTATTTTTATTACATATTGTTCTAGTGAAAAAATATTTATCCTAGAATCATAACCATCGCCAACCTTTGATATATGGACAATCAAAATATACAAGCAATCAAGTCTATGGCGTTTAGCTGCAAAGTGACAGCAAGGCAGTGAAACAATCATCAACCATAGCACTTCATCCAAATTATCTGAAAGAATGTGATAACGTTCCTGAACATTGAGCAGATTGATATCAATAAATGACAAGATTTTTTGAAGTCCAACAAGCATAAAGTTTAGGAAAATGCCATTGTACCTTCAGTATAACTGAGAGAATTTTATATGCTTTTTTCTGTAGTATCCCATCTTCATCCTATGATAAACAAGAATTTACTTAAATCACATAGTTTTGAGAGAAACTTGGAAATGGTAATTATCAAGACTGTGTGGTACCTGGAAAGCAGGCTCAATAACCTTGAGCAACGAGTAAATCTCGGTATCATCCAGTCCAGGCAGAAGTGAAGATGCCAAGTCACTTTCTTCATCATTTATTTTGACTGTATGTGCTATAAATACCTAACACCAATTACATGTAGTATTTTGTTTGATTCAACAAATTTTAATTTTTATATTGAATTAAACAGGGTTGGTGCCATAGCTGGATTTCAATAATAAAATGGTGAGCCATTTGATTTAATTTTAGATTCCTATTTTAATTTCACAATCTGTATTATAAGATTAGAATTTATTTTTGAAATGTTTATTTATTGTAATGTAGGGAAAAACATATGTGGTTTTTGTTGGACGGAATCCCGGTGTTTATGATAGTTGGGAAGAAACTCATACTCAAGTTAACAAATATAGCGGGCATTGCATAGATCATATATCAGTAAAGAGGAAGCATTTAGAGCTTTTAATTCATACAAGGAGAAACAACATGGTTTCTTTGCCCCTACTTCCCAAAAATATTCAAGCTTAACTTTGGGTTCAACTTCAACTGCATCCTCAAGTTCTGGTGAAAAAATGAAGCAGACTGAAAAACTAGCGAAGTTGATAAAAAGTCAGCTAGATTAGCTGATGAATATCGTCGTAATGCAGCTAAGATCGCCGAGATGTGTGAAGAGATTAAAAAAAATGGACTCTGTTCATATTAGTGATTAATCGGTAGACTTCTTTATTTAGTTGGATGAATGTATTTTATGGTAAACTTTTTTATTTAGTTGGATGAATATATTTGACAGTAGATTTTTTTATTTAGTTGAATGAATGTATTTGACAGAGTTGAGTGAATGTATGTATTTGGCATAATTTTCCCGTAAAAGTAATAAATCGTCTAACGCTATAATTAAAATTCATAGTACAATTGAAGAAGTGAAATGAATTCATATTTAATTTTGGACATGTAATTTAATTTTTGTAATGGTATTATATGAGTTTGACTTCATCGTTGTTTTACAAATTTTATTTTTGCATGTACTTTTTATCTTGTTAGTCAAGAGTTCATATGCAAACTTCAGGTTGTACGTAATGCACAAGCCCATGTTCTGCAAAAGGGTTTCGGTAACTTAGTTTTCAATTATGGTTTTATTTTTGATGTCTTCCATTTGCTACAAGTTGTGAGATCTCCTTACAAATTAAACTTGTTTTCTTCATTGCTGATAACAGCAATGTATTTTTCTTCATTGCAGATCGCCTTAAAGTTGTGAGATCTCCTTACAATCTTCATTGTGAGATCTCCTAAAAATTATATTGTACTTAAGATCCCATCTACAGTTGTAGATATGAACTTCAATGTCATGGATAAGCCTGGTAGAAGTTAGTTGGTTTGTATTGTCAGTTGGGACATTTCATCCAGAAAATTATTTGTTGTTAGTTGGGATATTTCATCCAGACAATTATTTGAGCAGTGTAATTCTGCTGGTATCATCCTTTATAACAGACAAACTGGAGCTACTGGCCTTAACTCCATTTCTATTGCAATACCAGATATTGTAAGAAAATCCGTTGCTTGCCTGGTGTTCTTTTACACCCAACATTTCATGTGGTAGTCTATTAAGTGACAACACTTAATAAGTTAATAGATTGTGCAATTAAATCATTCATAAAAAAATAATAGAGTCCTTGTTGGAGAAAGCCCTTGTTGTGGATCGATACAGTGATTGAACATTTCAATATTGCAATAAATTTTTTCCTAAATTACTATCAGAAGCCAACCTACAGGAAGTCAGCCTACAGGAAGTAAAATATGAAAAATAGGTACAATCAGACATTCCAACATTGTACATCTTTCTTACACGAAGTAAAGTAGCTACAATCAGGCATTCCAGCCTTAAATCTAAACAAAATCAGCATTCGTTTCCAGTCTTCCACTCAAGTTGTCATCCGTTTCCCATGCCTGTAAAAATTAGACAAATAAAGGATAAAGTTAAGTATGAAATAGATAAATAAACAGACAATCATTAAGTTTGGCTAGACTTAAAGATCAATCATAATTAGTTGTAATCCAGGTTTTAGCTTGGTGGGAAATAGAATACACACAGGGTTCAAGAAACAGTTTTGTTAAATATAATTCAGTAATGAAAATGAAGGTTACTCTCATCTCAACCTTTCATCTGAAAGAGAGGAAACCAAACTGATCTGAAGAAAAGCAAAATTGATCTGATTCTTTATTGTAAGAAGATCAAACATGCTGCCATAAAGTCCCAAAACCAACAAAAGCATCATCCACTCAAGCTCATTGGGAAATAGAATCAAACTGGGGGCTTATGTAAATTATGTTAAGTAATTCTCTATTACTTCTTTCCATTTCCATAAACAAAAGATTGTGTTTCTCTAATCACGGTTGATACACACAGGAAATGCACTAAACTAAATAACAAACACCTCAATACAAGAAATGCACTAAACCAATCAAATATACAAACAAAGGAAATAGATGAATACCAACCATAGATAATTATAACATCCTAGTGCATGTTATTAGAACCTGTAACAATAAAGATAATTTATTAATTTCATTTTCACAATAAACAATAAACCACTATAATTTAACAAATTAAAACTTTGATAGTACCTGCTATAGATCTTAAATCAGGTTCATATGTGTCGTCAAGACTGATATGATTATTATCATTAATTGATCTGATAATTGACACATTGTCATATCTAAATATAATAAAATAAATTTATTTGCACGAAAAAAATATAATAAAAATAAAAAATTGAATTGACACAAACCCTTGTTGCAAATTGAGATAGTTATGCTTGTCATGTGATACTCCTCGATGTCTGCATCCACAACAAAGCCTGGAATTTGATTTAGATTTCTCTTTTGATGATTTTAATCTCTTCCCACATCTCTTAGTTCTTCCTACAGAAGAATCAATAATACTAAGGCTCTCATCAATGGATTTCTTTCTTTGACTTCTATCACTTCATATTGTACTAATGGACATCTCTTGAATTTTATTGTAGATAGAATTGAATTGTTCATCCAAGAAGGTTGTCCTCTCATTACTCAAAAATGCATCATCAAGTAACACTGAAACTTTATAGGAAAACCTCGAATACCTCGACATCAAATATCTTTTTAAATCTGGATCATTAATAACATTGTGATCATTGGTATGAGTACCTTAGTTCCTAGAGTAAGTGACATACCATGCTTACTGAGTTTAGGACTAGGTTTTGGATTTTACTATCTGGCATGTGTATTTAGATTTACTGATACCTAGGTTTTTATACCTTATCTGATCTGTGTACCTTGATTTGGTTCATTGTCCTATGGTACACATTATATATATATATATATATAGATAGATGGATTCAGGATATTGTCATGCTTAGTGTCATGCATCATCTCGCATGTTTGCATGCTGCGCGATTATCGGCTCCATTATTGTTGAGCACATCGTCAGTTACATGGATCTGCACACATCACCACTCATGGGTTAGTGGTATATTCAGGCAAGGTGTGTTGCAGCAGGTGCTCTGTCAAGGGTTCCGTTGGTCCACTCATGGGTTAGTGTGACGCAACGTTGTAGCAGGACAGGGATCCTTCCCCGTCATTATGTACCGGGAGATGAGAGCATTGAGCTCCCCTACTTATGATTTGGGGTAAGGAGGATAGGTGTACTCCGATAGCATCCTGTCCACTCGATCACTTAGGAGCAGTGAGTGATGGCAGAGTGCACGATTATCACAACCCTACCCACTCGGTCTCACCATCGTGTGTGAGACGACTGACTAGGGTCAGGGGTGACCAGAGCATGTTGCATCATATGTACTGACTGCATTTATTACTTATGTTTGCTGCACTTTATATGATGCATATTTAGTGGATGCATATGTTTGACATGCATACAAGATTTATGATACTCTTGGTCTGACAACCTTGTTATCCATATACCCAGGTCTTGGTTAGTTAAGATACTCCTTTTCCTTATAGTTTTTCATTTTCATATGATATATCCAGGCGAATGTATGCATATTTATTATTAGTTGTTATTTATTACTATGCATGTCGGTAGTTACCCGCTGAAGAGTTGACTCATCCCGTTGATATTACTATTTTTAGGTTGAGGTTGTCCGGAGGATTTTCAGTCGCTAGTCCCCCCTCCAGATTGCGAGTATTTCCGTTTTGGATTTTTTCTTTGGGTTTTCTTATTATGTTATCGTCTATGTTTTTAGACTTGTATCTTTTTGGCACTTTGGAACTTGTATGATCCTTTATTATCGATGGGTTTTCATTTGGTATATCTTCTTACATGTCTGTCCGGACGGCAGAAGAGGTAGGTTTGGATATAAGATTTAAGTTTTATGGGTGTAGTTGAATAGGATATAAGATTTGAGATGATTTCCTTATCGTTGCTTAGGTTTGGTTTTTACTATTATACTGTGTGGTTGTCGCTTTTATTTTATTGTATAGTTCCGGTCGTGTTGGACGTGTATGGTTATGTTATAGAAAAGTTTCATATTGTCACCCATACAGGGGAGATGCTGCCGAAATTTCTTCTGCCAGGGACTCCCCCGGGGTGTGACATTTCCTACATTCATGGAACATGGATACAAAGATATACGAACAATTACATGGGGCACCTTTCACCCACTCGGTAGGGTTGAAGGTGGTTCACGCTCCACGATTGCTCCAATCGTTGCTCGTCTTTGTCCTCCAAATAATAGGCGCCCGAGCGGAACTTCTCAACGACTTTGAAGGGTCCAGCCCACGGGGCTTCTAACTTGGAGACGTCACTGACTGGCTTCACCTTCTTCCATACCAAGTCGACGACCTGGAACGATCTGGGAATCACTTGTCAGTTGTAGTCTTGCTTCATCCTTTGACAGTATGCCATCAGCCAGATGGCGGCTTTAGCTCATGTTTCGTCCACCAAGTCCAGCTCCAGAGGCTTCCACTCGGTGTTATCATCGTTGTAGAGTTGCATCCGGTCGGATTCGACGCCGACTTCGACGGGGACGACCGCTTCGTCACCGTACACCAAGTGGAAAGGTGTGGCTCCCGCCCCCTCCTTAGGTGTCATGCGGATCGCCCATAGCACACCCGGGAGCTCATTGACCCAGCTTCCTCCGACGTGGTCGAGCTGAGCGCGTAGGATCCGCAAGATCTCCCGATTGGCGACCACGACCTTTCCGTTGCTCTAGGGATACGCCATGGAAGTGAAGGCCTGCTGGATGTCGTACACCTCACACCACTCCTTGAGTTGCTGACCGGCGAACTGTCTTCCATTGTCAGAGACGAGCCGGCGTGGAATGCCGAACCGACAGATGATGTGCTGCCAAATGAATTTTTTGATCATCTGTTCGGTTATTCTCACCAGTGGCTCGGCCTTGACCCATTTGGAGAAGTAATCGACTGCCACGAGCAGGAACCTCCGTTGTCCGATTGCAATGGGGAATGACCCCACGATGTCCATGCCCCACTGGTTGAATGGGAAAGAGATTGTGGATGCCTTCATCTCTTCGGTCGGTCGATGCGAGAGGTTATGGTACTTCTGACAGGACAGGCAGGTGGCCACCGTCAGAGCGGCATCCTCCTGAAGGGTTGGCCAGAAGTATTCGGCTAGTAGGATCTTCCTTGCCAGTGAGCGACCGCCCAGATGCCTTCCACAAGATCCTTAATGCACCTCTCGCAGTATATAGTCGGCGTCCTCCGTTCCGACGCATTTAAGCAGGGGTCGAGAGAAGGCTTTCTGTAGAGCTAATCCCCAATTAGGGTCCTTAATAAGCGGGCTTCCTCCCGATCGGACGGCGTAGCTTCCGATCGCAAGAACTCCGTTATTGATGTTCTCCAGTCGTTCGAAAATGTGAGCCCCTCCATCCTGACAACGTGAGCCACCAGAGACACCTGTTCGATCGGTTGTGTTATGACGATCGGCGATAGAGAGCTTGCTAGTTTGGCGTGCTCATCCGTAGCTTGGTTTTCCGCTCGGGGGATCTTCCGTATGACCACTTCCTGGAACTTGGCCTTCAGTTTTTTGAAAGCCTCCGCGTAGAGCCTAAGCCTTGGGTTACATATCTCAAATGTGCCAATCAGTTGTTGAGTAGCTAGCTGCGAGTCTGAATGGATGAGAAACCTGATGGCTCCAACGTGTTAGGCGGCTTGAAGGCCAGCTATCTGTTAGAGTGTATACTAAAAGCCTAAGCTTTTTGTAAACATTTATTTTGAATATAGAATCACATTTGGTTAAATTATCTACATTTATTTGTTAAGTGCAGTAGTTCAATTAATTTATATTGTAGATAACATAGTGTGTGGTGTCACACACAGAAGATAATGTTATCAGTACCTTATAAATTATAAACAATAGCTCATGACCAAGAAGGAAAGGAAAAAACCATTGGAAAGTCGTAGTGTAATTAGGAATTAGTTTATCTTGACTATATAATTACACTAGTACACTTAGAGTGTATTGAGTAGGACC
>JBBMJZ010000075.1:474121-508836 GCA_037833815.1 Zingiber zerumbet
AAAAGAAAGAGGGGAAGGAGAAGGAGAAGGAGGCAATGATCGACAAAACAGAGAGGAGCGAGAACAATGAAAGTGCTGCTGCAGCAGTGGAGGAAGCAGAAGGGCGGAAGAAAGAGGATGAGAAGGAGGAGGATGAAATCGGCATCTGGAAAGCCAAACTTTTGGAGAAGGAAAAGGAAGTGGCAATCCTGCTGGAAGAAAACGCCATCTTTAAGACCAGAGCAGAGGAGGAAGCCAAGCAAATTGCAGACTCTGCTCGATCCAAGCAAGAAGAACTCACGGCAAAGCTGAATTCAATGGCGGAACAACTCAAAGAAAGTAAAACCAAAGAGAAGCAGCTGGCGGCGCAACTGGAGACGGCTGAAGGAGCCAAAGCAACACTGGAGATGGAACTGAAGCGTATGAAGGTGCAAACCGAGCAATGGCGGAAGGCGGCCGAAGCCGCGGCAGAAGCTCTAGCAACTGGAGATGCCGTCGGAGGTGATGAAATGGGTGGGAGGAAGGTGGCGGAGCGCTGCAGGTCTATGGACAAACACGTCGGAGGTGGCGGCTACGGCATCTGGGGATCACCGTTGACAGATGGAGATGACGTGGACGACGAGGATGGCGGCGGTGGGAGAAAGAAGGGTACGGGCGTGCGGATGTTCGGAAACCTCTGGAAGAAGAATCAGCAAAAGTGAGGCGACACCAGTTTGTATCATCAGTCCCTTACTCCCTTGCTCTGTTCTTCCCTATCAGTTTTTTTAATGTTTGTGTTACAGTATGTTTTTTTAAGGGATTGCCAATGTGTTGTTGGCCTTTGGAACTCATGGATCACATTTGGAGCTTGTTTGTAGTATGTAAGATGGAGGATCTTTGGATTCGGTTCCATTGGTAGCATATATCAGTTTCCAACTTTGTGAATTCATCAGCAAAATGATATGTACTTTAATCTCATGATGTGCGTAAACAATTTGCTTCAGCACTAGGAATAGAGTATATTCCAACCATTGTAGATTTCTTAATCTACTAATCGCAATTGCCTTTTCTTCTAAGAAAGTATGCTAAAAAAGAACTGCAAGTAAAAAAAAAAGATAAACCATATGCTGCATTTTGTAAGTTGGACCTCTATTCAATAAATATAAGTATGATTGTTGTCCTAAGGACTTAGAGGTAGGTCTAAGATGTGCAGGTTTAACCTTTACTTCCAGGCCTGTATCGAGTTTCCATTTTGGCATGCACAACCATTATGACTCGAATACACACCCTGATTTAGGTGATAATTTAGGATTCAGTGTAAGCAATGAAACTAGAGATTTGGAAACCTTGGTGTTGTACTCTCATCGGAATCTCATCTGCAAGTTTCCTTAATCATCAAAAAGAGTGGAGAAAAGTAGGTCTTGCACAAATGTTGCTCGAACTGTGGCCTGTTTTCGCCTTTGTTCCTTTTGCTCGTGTGTTAATGAAGAGTTCAAACTGTTTAAGAAAATTTTTCAATGAGAACTAATGATAACATTTGTTAGCATTGTGCTGCATAATAAAATCTTCTCGATAAGGACAAGCTAACAATATACTATGGTTTCTATGAATAAGAATCAGAATACAAATGAATAATGTTATAAAGCACTACATATTCACATCCTCGTTCACTATTTATAGTGTTTCAGGTGAGAAACACTTCCTCTGTTACCTAACAATGTTATATAGCACAATCTCTAACACAAACGGTTCAAAATCTATCTGTACAAACATCTACAATCTTATATCTGAACCACACGTTAATAATGCCAATATGCCTTCTATGATGTTGAAACTCAATATGCTCGTCAGCTTTTTATGCAAATTCTCTATTCCTCAATTTCATCAAAAACCAATCTATAACAAGTGAACAGAAGAAAATTCATTTTATCATGAATTATGGGTAAACTAAAATAAGAATCATAATATAGACTTGAATCGTTATGCAGTTGTTTTTCCAATCAAGAACAGAAAGATGGAACTAATTTAAAGTTGAAGTACCATCCCTGAGATTTGCAATCCAAATACTATTAATTGACAAATAAATTTCACAACAGGATCTAAGCTGAACCATTATTTTGACCAACCTCTCGTTTATTTGCAATAGTATTTAAATGTCCCCCTTTCCACTATAATTAGACCATATGCCACTAAGAATTAATTTGGAGATAAAGAAGTGAAACTTAAATCAGACATAAAAACTACAACAGATAAATGTAATAATTACCCGGATATGAAAGAGGGTAGATCTGATTCCGTTTTCAGAAATGCATTGTCCTCAGTGGATGGCTTTGATGATTCTTCTACCTCAGATGTTGGAAAGTTCATAAAAAGTGATGAAAGAAATGAATCAGAAGCTATGTTGGACTCCTCATTGTTGTTTGTTCTACGACCAGCATTTCCCAAAAGAATCTGCAGATGAGCCTCACGAAGGTCCCTCCCCAAAAGAGAAAGTGTCTGATTGCTAGGGATGGCAAATCTGCGTAACCTTCGACGTCTCTGCAAGTAATCCTTTGTTAAGAGAAACAAATGCAAAATCTTTATGATAAAATGCCACAGATGCAATCAAACAGGAAGGATATCTTGAATATGTGCCCATGTTGAAGAGTGATATGATTCAGCATGTCTTTTGCAACCTTAATAGAGCAGATCGGGCAAACCTGTAAAACGGAACAGATATAAACAATTAAATACTTCAGATCAGACCCTTGAAGCATAATCTGCAACATCTACAAAAGTGAAACAATAACCAACATAATTGCCCAGTAGTTATTTATTTATTTATTCAAACATTGCGTTGACAACCACATTTAGACTTGTAACAAGAATTTATTGGGCATAATATATACCAGATAAAGCATTTCTACTTGAAAGAGTTACAAGCAAACACTAAAGGCATATAGAAATCTATCAACTCAATTTAACATTACCTCTTCTCTACCTTTTTTTCTCCTTAGTATTTTCACTAACAACGTGCATACAATCAATTTTTGCAATAATATCAAATTTCTGATTACAAATGACTGGAATGGTTTTATGCGGTGGACAAATCATTTGTACGGTCAAACATACAATAAAAAGCTCATATCATAAGAGCAAACCAGAAATTACATAATCTGACATCCCATACCATATCCATTCATTTTTTTCTTCCTACAAAAGTGCTGTCAGCTAACATCTGCATATGACCAAATCCTGCAGTTATATGTCAAGGGAGTACTAATTCCAGATGTCTCATAAAGTTTTATGTATCCAACTATTGCATAAATCGCCTATGATTATTGCCTATCCACAGCATACTTGCGAAAATGGATAAGCATTCAAGGGAAACTGAAAAAGAATAGCTTCTTTGTTCAAAGGCTATGGTTTTCGATGCTCACAGCAGCAGTAGATTCGAACGCGTGCTCCTCTTCAATATGGGAACACAGGGACGAGATGTCGTGATCCTCGTAGCAATACGGGCAGGTGAAATCGGGACGGAGCTCCTCCTCCATCTCAAATTCGTCGATGCTCAAACGATCTATCAAAATCAAATTTGGATTTCTCAGGAGGGACAAAAAAAATACATCAAAGAAGAGGAACCCCCATCAGACAAACAATTTCTACCCGAATCCGATGAAGAAAAGTAAACAATAAAAAGCAAGAGCAAGGAAGAACGATCCGATGATACCTGATTGAACATTCTGCTGATGCTGGGTCGAGTAATGCCTCTTTGCGGCTGCAAGGCGAGAGATCCAGAGATCGGAATCCATCGATTTGGGAAAACCGGAATAGTTTTGATTACAAAGGCGTCGGACCTCAAAACCAAACACCAAGCAATTGATTTCTCCCTTCCTCCCGACAAAACCCCTCCCAACACAGATTTGCTCGCTACCTCTGCTACGGATTCGTTGGCGGAGAGAGAGAGAGGAGAGGAAGAGATTGGAGAAGGAAGACGCAGTCACGCAGGGGAGAGGCGACGAAAGAAATCGGATCATTTCTTTATTTTATTTGACCACGTGTCCCGAGGAGGGCGTCAGGACGCGCGTTCCCATTTGCCCTTCTGTTGGACGGTAAGCACGAAGCCTTTCAAGATTTCAAAAGCTGCTGAGCCCAATTTCCGATCCGATCTCGGTGTTGATTTACTCCGACGCAGACAAGCATTAGCGAAGACAACCAATCAAAACTCGACAAGTCAAAGGGATTGGAGGACGCTGTTTCAGAAGTTCACAGTATCGCCACGTTTCGTTTCCAGGGAGAAACAGCGTGGAAACTTCCATGAGTCAGCCAAGCTCGCGTCGACTGGCCCTCCATCGTTTCGACACAGTTTTGGGTCCAAATGTAGAGAAATCTTTTAGAAAACAAATAGTACAGATCTACCAGGAGGAAGATATAAAGTTCAAAATCTACCAAAAGGAAGATGTAAAGGTCCATATAATATGACATCACCATACAAACAAGATGTTTTTTAAGATAAAAAAAAATAAATTTTCATGTTGAAAATGATACAAGTTGGAAAGACTTAACATCAAGCAGACCCTGGGAAGATCTTAACGTGATACGTAAGTTGCAGGATTTTTGTGTTGGGCTGGCATCAGGATACATATTACAAGTGCACCTTTAACAACACAGATGCTATGTTCATTAGTACAATTCTCAGCAGCAAACCAATCGTACCAAATGCAAGATAATGTGCACTCCTTATTTAGAGGAAGTTAAAAATGGATTGGTCGTGTACTTAATAAAAAAGAAAAATTCCCAACTGGAAGACTCCGCAATAAGAAGTTACTGATCACTGCCATCGGTGCCATCGTTATTGTCATTCGCTCCCTCGTAAGCAGCATTATCTCCATCTGAAAGAGGATGTTATCAGTTACAAGATTGCAGGTGGACAGCAAAAAAAAATAATGAGATAGACCAAAACACATACCTTCAGTTTCACTTGAGGCATAAACTGGGCGTCGGGAACGTACCTGCTGCTGAGGTGTGGGCTAGAGATGGGAGAAAATTACACAAATAAGAAAATAGAACTATTGATTAAAAATCAGTTGCTAGTCCAATGATCAGAGCATCCTCCAATGTAAAATTTTATTCATTTCTTGACAAGAGTCAGACCAACTTGAAGACTTAGTATTACAGTCTTCGGTAATATGGGTACCTGTAGCTTTGGTCGAAGTGCCTCAAGGGGACCTTTGGGTTTCTGAGCATGTCCTCCCTGCTGTTGTGAAGCACAAGTAAAAGATGAAAATCAATATCACGTGGAGAGCAGTGAGGACTTCGATATCAGAATGGCTGACCGCTGATGTTCCTCTCTTAGAAAATGAAAATTCAAGATGATAATAATACCTTCCCTAATGCCCAATCAGCAGAGTCAAAGAAAGCTCGCTCGTGATCCTACAAAAAGAAATCTTTATTTTGTTGAATTGTTATCCACAGGAAAATTAAAAAAATAATGTGTACTGTTAAGCAGGCTAATTCAGATTGTGTTCACTTAAAACATTTAGTTGTGCTCCCTCAATGCCACCTAGAAGAAAGGCTATAAGGAAGAAGGGGAGGAAAAGAGAGATCTGTAAAATTTCATATCAAGCAGTTACATTTTTTGTAATTTCCTCTTCCCTTTGTTTCCCTTGGATTTTTCCACCCAAGTAAAACCAGCCTAGGATTCAGATCAATTTTTGACACCTAGAATTCTTAGTTGAACCATCTTTGTAGTAGTTGGTCTTACAAACTTTTTCAAAGATTGGAGTGTAACATTTCAGATCTCAAAGCAAACTTATAAATGGCTTAAACTTCAAACCAGGAAGAAATTTCCAAGCATCAACATGCAGTAACTTTTTCTTAATCTGCAATAAAGATTTTTTTTTCCTTATTTCTACTATGAACTATAATCAGAACCAGTATCAGCCACAATGATAATTATTAATGGACTCAAAACTCGAGTCATATTAACAATACCAAATTTACTCATCATTTTTAAAATAAAGAGATCATACCTTGGATATCAATGGTGGCTTTTTGGGTACAATTCCTCCATATTTTTTCTTTATCACTTGCTCCTGCAAACAAACAAAGCATTTAAGCAACACAATAATGTCACATTTTAACAGCTAAATGCCACTTCAGTAATAAAAATAATAGCAAATAAGTCCTCAGGATTTAATAAGATGCATAATCTCATCCATCATTTTAGGCACTAAAAAGGAACAAAATGTGAGCATAATATCACCTCTTGTTCTGCAGAGGGCATGGTATTGACCTCCTCATGTTGGTTTAATTCAGTATCCTTGGAAACATCATCAACCTTTATGTCTGACAGGATGCCCTTGGAAGTCTTTTGCCTGCAAGGGATGAAGGTTTAATTAGAACATATAAAGTCAAATAAAAAGGGCTAAAACAATAGAAATGTAAGATAAGAGATAAAGGAAATATCATGGAAACGAGTACAGCGAATCACAGTGAACTGGCCTGGAATGTTAAAATATGAGAAAAATCACTATCAGGAAAATGCGCAGCTAATATATATAATCTCTTTTATCAATCAACTCCAGATACAGACACTTAAAGAAAGAAATACGGCTTTTTACCAAAGGGAGCGGCCATGTTTCCTTATTTATCAAAAGGAGCACCCTAGTTTCAAAACTACCAAAAAGAGCACCCAAAATAGTATTATTCCCTTCCTACCCCTCCCGCTAACCTCTTAAATCCCCTCTCTCCAAACGTTGTTTTCCAATGCATCCCCTGGTGGGCCTGATATGGGAAAATATCAGGTCCATAGTGGGCTTGATGTGAGAAAATATCAGGCCCACGCTGGACCTGATATTGGACCTTATCAAGCCCACACTTGAGAGAAAATATCAGGCTCACACCGGCGTGGGGCCTGATATTGTCCATATCAGGCTCATAGCCTAGCGTGGGCCTGATATTTCCATATCAAACGCACGCTGGGCCTGATATGGATATGGAATCACATCAGGCCCAACGGTGGGCCTGATATGGGAAAATATCAGACCCTTTTTAATCTTGTAGAGAGCGGATGCATTAGAAAATGGCGAGAGAGAGAGGGGATTAAGGGAATAACACTATTTTTTGTGCTTTTTTTTGGTAGTTTTGAAACTAGGGTGCTCCTTTGGATAAATAAGAAAACGTGGACGCTCCTATTGGTAAAAAACCAAAAGAAATAAGCTGAGTATATAAGAAGATTTTCATTAGTTTATAAGGCATAGTGAATGACTGTGAAACCTAAAATTTTAAAAATATTCAGATGGCAAGAGGTCAACACACTACATAGTCCATATGCAATATGCGAAGGCATATGCAATCAGCACCAAAATAATATTTAAGCTTAAAAGTTAACAATGACTATATTTGATCAATCAAAATAACTTCACAAGTAATTAGTTGATGAGTAAATTTCGACACATACAATTTCATCATTTCACATTACAAGATATCACATAACATAACAACTATAACAATTATTTTAGCAGCAATTTTGAAGGAAAACAATTGTAATGTTTAGAAGATATGAGAACTAGAAAAGAGAAAAAAGATGGAGATTTATCTTGGAGAGCAGAATATTTTTGTAAACTCTAGCAACTATTAGCAGCTGATTTTAAAAGGAGTTGTGAATATGAGAGGAGATGAAAAAAAAAAAGATGAAGGCATTGCCGTGACAAACTAAGAAATCACAGCAGTAGAAGGAGAATGAAGATGAAGAAACCTGCTACAGGTTATCTGCAGCCTAACTGCACAAGAGAGAATGAAGGTTTTCATGTGAGAAAGGGATGAAGGGATAGAAAGGGGTTTTGGTATAAGAGAAATCAATTTTTATTTTAGAAAAAGAAGAAGAAAAAAAAGAAAAACAAATTTGGTTTATTTGACTCATTTAAATTGGCTATGCTCTACATATATTCGCCTAACCCACATATATTGTACACATGGATTGATTGAATGGCTAAATATACGAATTATGTATGGGATAGGAAAAGTGGCCCCTTGGCCAAACTTCCTAAACAGCCAGATAGACTTCTTTTTAGACCACGGTTGAAACAAATTCAGAAAGTTATACAAGAAGCTAGTAAAATTAAATATTTTTAGTTTAATGGGTTTCCTGATATTTGAATTTATTTCCTGTTACTTACCAATACTTAATGTACTATGAATTTAAAGGATATCCTAGCAGGAATAAATGTGCTAGTAATAGGAATATTAATCTACTAGAAAAATTATACATGATCTTACCCCCGGATTACATCTTCCAATTCTGAGGGGTTCGGTAAACATACTGTTACGAGCCATGAAGTTGAGGTTCTGAGTTGAATAAGACAACTAACTCATTTTGACAATCATGGGGAAAACAAGACATGGAACACATGGGTGGAGAGATCATGAAGGAGAGAAATCAGATCTCCGCCATGAGATCAGTGAGTTTTCTTTGACGAGCTCACAAAACCCCAATGTCACACATGAAATGCATCCTTTGTCCATAATAAGTATCAAGGATGAACCATGAGTACTTATCTCAATAACAGATATCTCCTTCCTTCTAAGTATGATGAAGGCGTGTGCAAGACTTGTTCATGTGCAAGCACTTTTGAGTAAAAAAAAAACATATCAGTAAGATCTAATTCTCGTGTGCGGCTAGAAGAACAAAACCATTTATGTCTATGGTTAGCGGGGTTGCTGAGGAACATTGTTTAAAAAACGACAGTTGCAATTCCAATTTGCAACTTCCCCTGCGTTACTGACATAAATGCATCCAATTTGCAATGGGTATAGGCATTGCTAGCATCTAAGTGAAAAATCAAGCAAACTAGTCAGTAAGGAGTGATCCGGATTGGAGGTATCATTCAACAGAAGCGGTGGAACGTCAGGCAAAATATTATTTGACAAACTGTAGCGTAAATCAAGACAAAATAAAAATAAAAAATAAAATCAGATACACAACAAAAAGCATATTCAAAATCAGTACTAAAGGAACTCCCATTTGACTTCATCGTGCTCCAAATAAAACTCAGGTGTAAGCAGACGCCACCAGGTAATTCCGCAAATCGCAACAAGTAATCAGACGGATGAACAAAAATCGAGGAGAAAAAAAAAACAGCAAGCTTGAATTCCATCAAAAGAATCATAGAAAGCGGAAGAGCAAATGAACACGAATACCCGGTGTCGCCTCCCTCCGGCGTCGAGGTTTGCGTGGCGATCTCGATTTCATCGGCCATGTTTGCCCGCCGAGATTCCCACCGGATTAAACTTTGGGGATCCAATCGGAGAACTAGGGCTCGAAATGGGCTTGTCTTATATCTGTCTCAGCGAATCGGAATAAATCTTCACATGGCAATGGGCCCCTGACAAGACTTTGATTCGAACATAAGCGTGATGAGACGATTTGGCTCTCTATAGATTTATTTTTGCGTTCAAATATATTACGCCTTGGCTGCTACAAAGTCCATAACGCCTTTCTATGAACACGCTTTCATGCTGGAGACCGGAGTAGTTGTTTCTCTCGTGGCGATACGTTACTAAACCATAATCACATTACCTTAGTCACGTTATTTGCGACTTAGTGACGTGTCTCTCTTCCCAGCTCACGTGGTGAGGGTGATGACCCTGGCAATGATCTCGATAGCCATCGCAGTCAATTCTGTTATTCGTATTCGTTAGATTTGCAGGAGTTATTACGTGGCAACATCCTGCAGGTTTTCCGTACTGCTTGCGTTCGCCGTTTAATGCGGGAAAAAAATGACGAGAGTAAGGCAACAGCTATTCCCCCGATACCCGGCTCAAATGATGGTGGATCCTCTCCAAATGTGATATTACTATACATGTTCCAATGCTTCCATCTGTCGTCTTGAGTGGGATAATTTAAATATGGACGGTCAGAACTGAATCTAGCTACTAAACAATTGCATAGGATCCTGAACCCATTATGGGAAGCACCTAACCGGAACGGAACGTCTGTCGTTGCCTCAATGGACGGCTGTCGTTCTATATAAGTACGTGAAGATCTGATGGTCTTCTAAGACCTTCGGAGGGTTGCAAGATCGAGAAGCTTTGTCTGTGCGGAGCCGATCTCTTCGTCTCGCTAGCCTCAGCGATTTCTCTCATCTATTTCGATCCTTTCTTCGATCGGTAAAGGTGTGTTTTATTCTTGAGTACGAATCTCGTTTCGCATTTTCTTTTTGTTCTTTTCGTTTTTGTTTTTTGCCACTATATCCATCGAGGATATTTTCTTAGGGATGGTGTTTTAGTTTCGATTCCGCTTTAAAATCTAAGTTTCTTTGATAAATTCTAAGGTTTATCCATTATATTTGGATCTGTTGTTGGGATTCGTCAGCAATAATGGGGATTGTGCGTGGTGGCCTTGCGATTCCTTTGATGCTATCGATCATTTCGCTGCATCTGAGTTCCCCGGCCTCGTCCGCCTCCGATGGATTGGTTCGAATTGATCTGCGGAAGAAACCATTGGATGAAAATAGCCGGCTTGCGACGCGGTTTTCGAAGAACGAAATAAAGGGTTTGATGTGGCAGAGATTTGGAGTGAGGAGTAGTGTTGTGAGTAACGGAGATGAGGATATTATTTCGCTCAAGAATTATATGAACGCGCAATACTTCGGGGAGATTGGCATTGGTACTCCTCCGCAGAAGTTCACTGTGATCTTCGATACCGGTAGCTCAAATCTATGGGTTCCATCTTCTCGGTGCTACTTTTCGGTGAGAGTTGTCCTACTTCGGTTGAATTTTTATTTCTGTTTGTTTTTCTTGCGGCTCTTGAAACAATCCAAATTTCATGGTAATCCAGCTCGCTTGCTACTTTCATCCGAAGTACAAGTCAGAACTATCGAGCACTTATCAGAGGAATGGTATGTTGTTAGCATGAAAAACATTTCTCTTGAACCATCATGCTTTCTTAGTTGCTTATGGCATTTTGCATCGCTCCACTGCATATCTGCTTAGCTATTCTAGCGTAACTACAATTGGCTGCTGTGGAAATGAAAATGATATACTGTGTAGTTCATGCATATGAAGAAACAAGTGGAATTTGATTTTTTTTTTTTCATATATTAAACTGATTATAGCTTCAGGAATTATTATTCTGGGCATTGTAGTTGAGGAGCACACTAAATGAGAATTCTTTCCAGATGGATAATGTACAATAGCACATATTGACTGCATACTAGAAATCATCATCACTGTGTGTTTGGAATACCCTGGCTCAAAATAAAGTCTTTTAAGTGTTTTACTTCATAGTATTTGGAAGCATTATCGTGGTTTAATTTGTTTTTCCAATATGGAATAAGCATCCTATGATGCCAGAGCTGATTCTATCCTTTCCTTATCTCTCCTGAAGTCACCTGTGACGGCACTGTAAAATTTGTCTACCTTCATGTTTTCCTCCTCTTCTTCTTTTAATTTATTCAATTTTTTTATCATCTGCATGCATCGGCTAGTTGGCACAATTTGGTATGGATCTTGAAGAGATTCTAATTCTACATTGCTTTCCATGAATAGGTAAATCTGCAGACATCCATTATGGAACAGGATCAATATCAGGTTTTTTTAGTGAAGATCATGTTACAATCGGTGATCTAACTGTTACAGATCAGGTTCATAACCTTTCTGTATTTTCTTTAACCGTTGTTTTTTGTGGCTATTTTTCTTATATTGTGGACTGTGATATTATTCATCCAGGAATTTATTGAAGCCACAAAGGAGCCAGGTCTCACATTCTTGGTTGCAAAATTTGATGGCATACTAGGACTTGGATTTAAGGAAATATCAGTCGGGGATGCTGTGCCTGTGTGGTATTTTGCCTATAACTCACTTCCTGCTCCCAATTACAGTGTTTGGTGATTATTGCTTGGCATGGAGTACATTTTTCTCGTTAACTATTTCTATGCTCTGATATTTGTTTCTGATCCAACCAGATAAAATATTGAAACATTTTTTTTATAATTAAAATCAATTAGCACAATCAACTTTAGTTCACTGTTCTATTTTATAGTAGTTTTAATCAAAATTCCTCTACTTGTAATACTTTTGGTAAAAAAAATTACTCTATTTTATAATGCAAATGTTTTATTTGATCACTTTTTGCTATCAATGCAAGGCTATGCCTAAATTTGTTTAATTGTCCATTCTATTGGCAGGTATAATATGGTTGAACAGAAACTTATCAGAGAACCTGTCTTCTCATTCTGGTTTAACCGAAATGCTGAGGATGGCGAGGGAGGTGAAATTGTGTTCGGGGGAGTAGATCCAAATCATTATAAGGGTGAACATGTGTATGTTCCTGTTACTCAGAAAGGTTATTGGCAGGTGCATATCTCAAACTCTTCTCCGTTCAGTTAGCTTAGTATTGAGTCAGAATTATGACATCAAATAGTGCAAGTATAGTTATATGATGCATTACATAACTCTTGGCAGTTTAAAATGGGAGACCTACTTATTGATGATGAATCTACTGGTACAGCATATCAATTGAGTTATCTTATTGTTAATGGGTATTGTAATATATACGGCTTATTTATCATGAAGTGCCTTTTGTTGGTCAGGCTATTGTGCCGGTGGTTGCGCTGCAATTGCAGATTCTGGAACTTCTTTGATCGCTGGGCCAACGGTATTATAGCAATAAAATGCTTGTTGAGTTAATTTTGTCCATCAATTATCAACCATTAATTTTTGTTCTTTGTGTTCATATTTCCTTGATTACTGGTGGAAAGATTGATTGATTGATTATGATGATGCCATTTTTTCTGCAGACTGCCGTGGCAGAAATTAATCAACAAATTGGAGCTTCTGGTGTTGCTTCTCAAGAGTGCAAAGCAGTAGTTACACAATACGGGAAACAAATTATTACACTGCTGATGTTACAGGTCTGATAGGATTAACAGAGTTGCATGAGTTATCTTGTGTCTCATATTAATACTTATCTGTTTGGCAGACAAAACCAAACAAAGTTTGCTCTCAGATTGGTCTGTGTGCATTCGATGGAACTCATGGAGTTAGGTTAGTGGTTATTCCTTGGCAAATTTGTATTCTAATAATGCATAATGTTTTTCACTTTCCCATTGTTATTCACATAAAATCCTGTATTTTATGTACATTCTTTACGCAGCACTGTCATTGAGAGTGTAGCAAGTGAGAATGAAGATGCTTCAGCACGTTTCAACAATGAAGCTATGTGCAATTCTTGCGAGATGGCAGCTGTATGGATGCAGAACCAGCTACTGCGAAACCAGACAGAAGAAGGAATCTTGAATTATGTCAATGAGGTCAGGCTCTCTTTTTCATCCATGTGAGCCTCAATTTTAAAGTTGTTTGTTGTATTCATCTGTTTAAGCAACGTTCAGCTCTGCGAACGCCTGCCTAGTCCTATGGGAGAATCATCAGTGGATTGCACCGCTTTAGATTCCATGCCCGTCATCTCTTTCACTATTGGTGCTAAGACATTTGATCTCACACCAGAGCAGGTATGGTCATTCTCAATGGTTCCACACAAATTTCAGTTATGGTCATTCCCATTCTTATGGTCACTCATCATGCTGCAGTACATTCTCAAGATTGGCGAGGGAGCTCAGGCACAGTGCATCAGCGGGTTCACAGCCTTGGACGTTCCTCCACCACGAGGCCCTCTCTGGTACATTCTTTTGCATTTATGGCTCAAGTTTTGGGTGCCATGGGTTCTCTGACCTGCGACTGCTGCAGGATTTTGGGAGACGTCTTCATGGGAGTCTATCACACAGTGTTCGACTACGGCAACTTGAGGGTCGGATTCGCACCTGCTGCGTAGTAAGCAAGTTATCGTTTGGCATCATCGCCCCCTGAAAACAGTGCTTTTAGCTTTTAAAATTCTGTGCTCCAATGTTTCGATATCCAGACGAAGAGAAACTTTCATGAAAGACCATATTTATTTGCTAAATCCAAAGCTAACACAATACACACGCTCGCACGACTACTTGAAGTAGATGAAGGGCCTCTCAGAGTTGGGCTCCCACGTCCCACCCTCCTTCAAGTACTCCAAATACCTCAAGAACTCCGGCCTCGACGTTGCCTTCTTCGATGGCGCCTCCAGAATTCTAATCACAGGGTGTGCGTCGATCTCCTTGCTGCCCTTCCTCACCCTCTCCGCCTCGTCCTTTCCATCCTCCTGCTTTATCTCCTTCGTCTTCGAGGGGGTGTATCGCCGCGAGAGGAGGCGACGGTACCCTCCTCTTAGCCACCTCTTTTGCTTCTTAGAGGCTTCTTCTTCCATGGAGCGTATTCGTATGGCTGCCAACGCCACGGAAGATGATGGAATATATAGAGTTTTGATACAATTGAAATCTTCAAAATAAGACTCAGCACGTTTTTTTTTGTTTCCCCTCCAACCACTCCACTGATTTAATGCGTCAGAACTGATGCGAGCACTCTGTCATGAATGATGAATCCCGAGCGGAGTTGACTTTTCGAATTGGTTGCACAATACAAGGATAGAGCAGGAACGGTCGGAATACGTTTCCGGGACTTTGAAGCATCCAACCGGCATTGTTTCAACATCGCATTTACTTTGTAAACAATGCCGGTGACGATCTTGTTTTTTTTGTTGTGGAACTGTTTTTCAATCTTAGACGTCACAAAGTTGTCAAGGGAAATTTCATTTATTATTGAGAACTTTATTAATGAGCATACCCATTTTATTACATAAATAAGATTTCTTAGGGTTTTTAAAGTAGCTATATTTAATTATGTATTATGATTATTTATTTAATGGATGAGATAAATCATGTTTTGCTAATTTATTGATAAATTATGTTAATATTTTTTTTACACCAAAAATAATTTTAAGATTTATTAATAATTTCTTCTGACACATTGGTATTTAGCCTTCAAGAATTAGCTCAGACTTATTATTGATAATTTTTTTTATTAATCAATCAGTGATTTAAAATTAGAGACTTAACTATAGCGTATTATTGAGAATTTTTTTCATTGATTAGTAATCTAAAATTTGAGAGTCGGCTATAGCGTATTATTGAGATTTTTTTCATTAATCAATCTAGAGTTCGATACTTAATTGTGATGTATTATTGAGAATTTTTCTCATTAATCAGTTAGAAATCTAGAGTTTGAAACTCAATTACAATGTATTACTAAAAGTTTTTCTCATTAGTAATTTTCTCTTTAATCCTATAGCTTAAATTGACAGCATTATGAGCAGAAAAACTTCTATATAAATATCTTAGGACGACGATGTTAGAAAATATATTTTTCTCTACTAAGGCATCCTTACCCAATTTATGGGTGACTTTTAGCTAAAAATAAATGTAGTATTTATTTTTATTAATTTAATATGTGATATATAACATCCTAAATAAATATATTATACCCAATGTGCACCTAAAATTATTTATCTTTTATCTTGAAGACTATAATTTAAAAGGAAGCCTGAATTCTAGAGGAAAATCTTATTAGTATAAACTCATTAAACCCGACCCCTAAATTCTAAAATCTTAAACCTTAAATACATATAATATGCCAACATCTAAAATTTTTAATCTTAAATATTATAATATAAGACGGAAGCTTGAACCCTAGACGGAAAATCTTATTGACTCAAACCTATTATAATCCAACTACTAAATCTTAAAATTTTGAACCCTAAATATATATAATATATCCTCAAAATAAAATATAAAAAATATAAAAAATTAAGAAAAGAATCCAAGTGTTGGATTCATTCCATGCACCTGGTCTAGTTCATACACAGACACTTAGATTTATTTCAGGCAGCTTAATTGCAGTCGGGACTATCCAATTTTTTAAAAAATTCTATTAGTTTGAATTCTTTTCCACTTAAATTCTTATTTCAATGTCTCCCTCGTGTTAATAATGGTGGAAAAATTCTTATTTTTATTGATTGAAAAAAACTAATTTAAAAAGAATTTTCAAATCAATGATGTTTATTTAAAATCAATCAGTTTGAATTCATATACATCTAAACTATTTTAAATATTCCTTCTCTCAAATATCTCTATTAAAAAGGATATTTAAAAACGTATTCAAAATAAAATTAGATATTTATTTTAAAATATAGATAAATAATAGATGAAATAGGTTAAATTGAAGAATTAAAAAACATAATTAATTAATTTGAATATAAAATTAGATACAAATTAATAAAATAATCTTTATAAATATTTAGTTAATAAATTATTTGGTTGTAAAATTAAAGATATTTGAGAGTAAGCTATTTAATTGATAAAATTTATAAATATTTAATTAGTTAAATATTTAATTGTAGAATTTAATAAAATGAGTGAAATATTTAAAAAGTAATGCGGAACTGATCACAAATATTTGAGGAAAATATCCACTTCTATTATCCACCGTGGATGTGGATGCACTAAGACTTATTAACCCAGGGCAGAAAAAATATTTAAAAAAATAAAAAAAATGGACTCCTACATATAGCCAGCAGAATATTTTCATCCGTCAGGATAAACGCTTCAACGTAGACAGATCAACAAATAAGTCCATGGCCAGTAGTCAACCAAATCTTGTCCAGTAAATTTTTTCTTAAATCGTTAACAAATGATCAACATCAGATAGGAACACCAATAACTGATACAAAATGATATTATGTGTAATTTATCTTTTATGGTTCACCGTGATATTCTCAATTTCCCATGACAAGGATTTAGATGCATACTGGAAAGAAATAACACAACTGAACAAAAACTACAAGTCGATCAAATAAATTATTCATTGCTTATTTGTCTAAAAAAACATAATTATTCCTTGACAACATAAAAAAAAATAGCATCTGAATCCACAATTCGACATTTGGAAGGATTTGCAAACTCTTCAGATGGCTCCATGCATGACTAGTTTTCATGACTATAATCTTGCTCCCTAATATCTGATATAAGAACAACCTTTCTTTAGGCTGATGCAATTTTCTTAGGCAAAGTTCATCAACCAAATTCGAATTGACTCAATTTAAGTTTTAATGTTTAAGTTTTGATTTAATGTTTGAGTTTCGACGTTGGACAATATATGACGATTAAAGATGCAATTGTCTATATGGAATATTGACGGTCAAAGGTTGACCAGAAAAGTCAAGTAGATTAAAGTTGATAGGATATTTATGGAAAGTCCTAACTGGAGTGGCAAGGACAAGAGAAGGTTGGAAAAAGAAGAAGAAAATCTAAGTAGATCAGTGTTAACCGAACACTTAATGTGAAAAGTTCTGATGCGTGAAGCCAAATGGTGAAAAGCCTTGGTGAATAAAGTCAAGCATGTAGAAATCTAGGTGGATCAAGGCTGACCGGAAATTTGGTGTGTGAAAGTCCAAGTAAGTCATAGAGGATTAGACACTTGACACGAGACGATAAGTCCAGGATAGTCAAGGTTGACCAGACACTTGGTATGAGACGGTAAGTCCAAGAGGGTTAAGGTTGACCAAACACTTAGCACGAGGAAAGTCCAAGTAGGTTAAAGAATTGATCGGACACTTGGTAACGAAGTTTCAGCATGTCAAGGTTGACCAGATAGGCACGAGGAAGTCCTAACAGGTCATGGTTGACCGTATGTTGGGCGTGAGAACCCTAGACTTGATTAAAGCGAGTTAGAGTTGCTCAATTGATTAGCTAATCGATTGAGAGTTGCGCCAATCGATCGATTGGCAGTGCTTTTGACACGAAGAGCTCAATTGATCAACTGATCAATTGAGAGGAAATCGCGTGGGCACAGAAGGCCTCTCAAAGTTGATCGATTGGGGCTACTCCAATCAATCAACCGATCGATTGGAGCTAGTTTTTTCGCAATGACGCAAGGCAGCCAAAATCAATTGGTCAATCGATTCCGAGGTCTTCTGTGAGAGCATAGAAGACATCTGGATCGATCAGTTGATCAATCCAGCTGCCCCAATTGATCAGCCAATCGATTGAGATATGACCGTTGCATAAGTTATGAGTTTTGGACGGCTAGGATCAACTAGATCTGACGTGGCAATCAATTGAGAAGCAAGCCTAATTGATTGGAAACCCTAAATCGTGAAGTATAAAGGCAACGGTGAGGTTAAAACGCAAAATGCAATAGCTCTTCACACGATTCTTCTCCAACACTCATTGTCAGTTCTTGAAGGTTCTTGGAGCAAAGTACTGCTGCATTTCCAAATATCAAGAGATGTTTCCAAACAAAACGAGAGCAAAATAGGGTAAATCTTATAAGATTCCATTTGTATTAGCTTCTCCTTTTCTTCTTGTTATATGTGAGCTTGTATGAAGTTTCTCTACCTCCGGATTATTCCGAGAATGAGTGTTTTCATAGTGAAGAGTGGGATAAGGTGTAGATCTTTAAATTAGTCACCTCTTCTTAAGATGAATATCAAGTAAATCCGTATGTTAGAGTTGAAGAGTTCAGTTCGAATATTTCTGCTGCAAAAGATCATCATCAATTGATTGAATCGCCTAAAGTGGCAATTGTGTTTGTAACATTTTTATGAAACTGTCTACAATGATCTCCTCGTCCTCATTGGCAGTAGATTTCCATGTCTGAGCCTCCGCAGGTGTGATCCAAAATACTTAAGCCACAGAACTTGACCAATCTAGCTTCAAAAAAGTATTCTAACAAGAATAAAATAACTTGAGACGTCTTAATTCTACAGAAAACAAATCAACAATGAAGGGGTATTAAAGTTATGGAACGGGCATAGGCTAGCCATTGTAAGAAAAACAATCTTAGTAACGTAAGATATTGCCAGATGATAAAGCACAACAAGGAGGCAATCAAAAGGCAATTGCTAAATTCGTACAATACATAAAGTCACAAGATCATTGTGGATTAGTTGACTGCATGTCTACTTGCATTGTTGGATAAATCATCTATGCAATAAATGCTAGCACAACTGTAGTCAAATTATAAAAAAAAGAAGTAAATCAAGGCAATAAAAATGTCAAACAGCGACAACTTGTACAAATTTAATAAGAATAATCATTAAACTGAATGCTACAATGAGGACGAGAAATGTATTATGCACAATCAACATCCTTTAAGAAAACAAGAAGAAACATGACATGGCAAAGTGAGTAGAAGGAGATGTAGTTCATCAAAGAAATAATGGGATGTACTGGAATCATACCTACAACCTTCAAGAAAACACTTCAACCAAGCATTTAGTTCACCATGGAAGGCCAAATTAGCCGCCAATGGAAATGTTATAGGTGCCAAGAAAGGTTAATTATAGTTACTTGATATCAAATCCATTTTCTGATACACAGATTTTTACTCGACGTGGTTGGTATTCAGAGATGAATCAAAGTGTTTGCTCATCATTTATTATAATAAAAAAAACATTAGTGGAGATAACGAGGTTGAGGTTCATGTGGTACTGACAACAGATTCAGTTAACACTATTCTGACTTTGTAATGAAACTATAGATGCACATTTTGTTCATATTAAAGTATGAATAAATGTGCTCACTCGTGATTATTGTTTTATAAAAATTTAAAATGCAAAGCATCAATGGGTTCATTTTGGAATAGTATTTGGTAGTCACGGTCTCATGATAGTCTCGTCTTTGTTTTGGATGGACAAATATAGAACAAAAACTTGTGCATTGTTGAGACTTGAATGCTAGATGAACATGAATATATCCATGATAATCAATTAATTACAATTGAAGTGTTGACCTATGAGTACAGAGACTGGCAGTAACATAGCATTGACATGAAAGGTCAACCTATAAGAACTCCAAGAACAAGGTGGTGCAGCATGTTGAGTCAATGAGCAAACATAACATGTGTACGACATAAATTACAGAACCAAAAAGGAATGCGTTTTGGCACTGACAACAGCTCATTCGATGTAGAAACTAGGAACGTAGGAAGCTAGCTCTTTTTCTAATAAGAAAACTTTAGGCGAAAATCTGAAACATTACCATTTGGAAGCGTGTGACTTTCATCCAAGACTAGGAAGTATCTGAATTGGATCAATTAACTGTGGCTGCGATATTGCTCCTCCTCCCACGGAATTGAAATCAAGGGCACCATCTTCAGCTTTTGATGAAGCCAAAGGGGGTGCACCCTTGACCTCCCCAAGCCTCCACATGTACCAAGACCCAACAGAACGATACGGTCTCCACCGTTCACAAAGCTGCTCCATCTGCGAAGGCCGTGGAACCTCCTCGAGACCATACAGCAATTGCACCCCCTTGCGAACGCCAAGGTCGCCGACGGGGAGTACATCAGGTCGGTGGAGCGAGAAGATCATGAACATATGAACGGACCATGCACCAATGCCCTTGACCATGGTGAGCATAGTGGAGAGCGACTTGTCGTCCATAGCAACGATGGCGGCATCAGAGAGTATGCCGCTGTGGTACTTCCGGGCTAGGTCGTGGAGGTAGGAAGCCTTGCGGCCAGAGACACCGATCTGGCGGAGTTGATGAGGAGTAAGGTCGAGGACAACCTCAGGAACAACGCCGGACTCGCCACCGCAAAGAGAGATGAATCGGGCATAGACGGCAGCGCCGGCCTTTATGGCCAGTTGCTGGTAGAGGATGCTGCGGGCGAGGGCGTGGAAAGGTGGGTGGAGACACTGGAAAGTGGGAAGCTCGTGTGCGTCGATCACGCGGGCGAGATATGGGTCAGCGGCGCGGAGGTAGCGAAGTGCAGCGACAATCTCCCCATCAGAGGAAAGAGCGCGGGGCATCACGCGGACGGCGAGGCGGCCGGCGGCAGAGGAGGCGACCGTCTTGGAAGCGTCCGAGGAGGAGGAAACCTTTCTGTTCTTTCTGGGTCGAATTGAGACTGAAGAGGCAGCGGTGAGGGTGGCGATAGGTGGGGCAGAGAAGGAGGAGGAGGCGACGGAGGGATCGGGAATCAGGAGATGTTTAGGGGAGGAGGAAGAAGATGTAGATTGAATAGGGTGGAGGGTCTTCCCGTCCATGGAAGTGATGATAGATCTGGGAAGAAAGCAAGCAGCGGCGGCGGTAGCGAGCTGACATCAGGGACAACGGCGGCGGCGGGGGTAGGCTCGGGTTGCGGGAGGCGGTCAGGGATCACTCCTCGTTCAGTTTAAGGGTGAGGAAAATAATTGGAGAAAATAGATGCGTAGAATTGTGAACGACGTCGGCCGTCGAAATCCCGCTCCGAGATTCGTGAAAACCCCACCAGATCGATACCGAGAGGATTATTGTTCATCCGTCCATTTGCCGCCACGTATATTTCGAGATCAGGAACCCACCGGATTCAACTCCGTTTTCCAGCTTGTGCCCGAATTCGGTTTCCTCCGCGTGTCTTCGTTCGTTAGTGGACCAGGAACCGAACGGCTCGAATCCGAATCCAAAGTTCATTTTGCTTTATAAGGAGGAGCTTCGTGTTAAATTTTTTACAAATATGCCAGCCAAAATCTCTATTATTGTGAAGTTTTGGCAAGCGATCGTCCATCAATATCTGAGTCTTCGATAATGGCCATGGTCAACTGGCCGTGTTTTTCTCAACTAAATGACATTTTAAGTGCTTTTGACTTAACTTTGTTAATTAATGCATTGATTCTTAAAAATGGAAAGTTCAGGTAGCTTAATGCAATTGTTGATGATTATCCGGCTATCGTCAGCGCCAATGTGTTAAAAGAGATATATCAATGATTAGAGCAGCAAATAATTAATTGTTGAATTCCTGTTTGAGGATTATTTTTCCTCTCGATTGCGCACGTTCCTCCCTCTCCGATCGCTTGATTTCTCCTCTTCTCTATTTCTTCTGGTCCGCGGCGGATAGGCAGCCAGCGGAGGGGCAACGGCAGGCCAAGATGAGCTTTAGAGGTGAGGAGAGCGGCAGCGAAGATGGGCGGGGCGGCGACCTCAAGAAGCCGTTCCTCCACACCGGGAGCTGGTACCGGATGGCCGGCACGATGGGGTCGCGGCAGTCTAGCATGATGAATTCCTCCACTTACGCCATTCGCGACTCCACCATCTCCGTCGTCCTCTGCACCCTAATCGTTGCCCTCGGTCCCATACAGTTCGGCTTCACTGGGGGCTACTCCTCGCCCACCCAGGACGACATCATCGCCGACCTCAACCTCTCCCTTTCCGAGGTTAGTCTATCATTATCCTTCTCCTCCCTCCCCCTGTTTTTGGACTGATTCCTGTGATCTGTGCTTGCTTGCTGGTGCCAGTTCTCGATCTTTGGTTCCCTGTCCAACGTTGGAGCCATGGTGGGCGCGATCGCAAGTGGGCAGATCGCCGAGTACATTGGGCGCAAAGGGGTGAGGCAGATCTGTCATTTTCCTGTTTCCCTTCTCCGTGTTTCCATAAAAGAAATCTGATCTGGATAAGCATTTGAGCTGATTGAACTATTTGCCTTCGCGTAGTCGCTGATGATCGCTTCCGTCCCTAACATAATTGGCTGGCTGGCAATTTCCTTTGCAAGAGTGAGTATTTTTGGTCTCTTGCCTAGTACGTTTGTTTCTCCTTTTGGAATTAATCTTCTTCTTGTTCTTCTTCTCTATGAAAATTTCGAGATTTGTGATGGATTGTATTGTTGAAGGACTCTTCGTTCCTATATATGGGTCGGCTACTGGCAGGATTCGGAGTCGGTGTGATCTCATATACAGTTTGTTATCGCACTCTTCAGCAATTTGATGCTAATCGTTAAAATCTTATAAAGTATGACTCCGCTGATCTTATGTTACCTTAGGTGCCTGTCTATATAGCAGAGATATCACCTCAAAACTTAAGAGGAGCGCTCGGCTCTGTGAATCAGGTCAGTTCATGGTTCCATGCCCCAAGTTTCTCTTCTTTCTATTTAATGGTCATAGACTATGTTTTTTCCCCCTTTGATGTCTCATTGTGGCCTCCTATTTGGTAGCTTTCTGTGACTACTGGCATTTTGATAGCTTATCTATTGGGTATGTTTATCCGTTGGAGGCTGCTTGCAGTGATAGGTAAGCTTCATCAATCAAGTAGGGTATATATCACAATTCTATTTTCTTCTTGGACAAATCATAAAATTCTCTTGTTATTCGTTACACAATTACTATCTTCCCTTTAAATAATCAATTAAATATCATTGAGTTGCATATATGTAGTGATTCATCTAACATCAATTTTTGTTCCACTTCAATATGCCATGGCTATTAGGAATCTTGCCTTGTACATTCCTCATTCCTGCTCTGTTCTTCATTCCGGAGTCTCCAAGATGGCTGGTAACTTTGTTGGGATAATTGCACAATCAACAAAACATCAAAGTAGTAATTCAGCTTTTCCCCCTTCCCCTGCAGGCAAAAATGGGGATGACAGAAGATTTTGAAGCTTCACTACAAGTTTTGAGAGGTTTTGATACAGATATTTCTGCTGAAGTAAATGAAATCAAGGTTCAAACTTATTTAAAGTCTCAAGATTGTTTTCTTAGGAGTTAGTTATTCATTTGCATTTTTCTTTAAGTAAATAGACACGTATAATTGGAAAACGTACTACGGTTTGGTTTTAGCTTCAAGTTTTCACCGTTGTAATGGTTAGCTTGCTTTAATTTCTTGCAGAGGTCTGTGGCATCATCGACCAGAAGGACAGCAATCAGATTTACACAACTAAAACAAAAAAGATACTCACTTCCTCTTATGGTAAAACAATATAAAAACTGATGATTGATTATATGTTCAAAAAATCAATCACATTCTTCTCATCCTGAGCATGTTTGCACTTGCAGATAGGTATTGGTCTACTGGTACTGCAGCAGTTGACTGGAATCAATGGCATCCTATTTTATGCCAGCAACATTTTCAAAGCAGCTGGTAATGATAGTTGAACCTTGATAGTGGTTGCTTATCTTACCTTACAACCTCTATTTATTTTCTATGTTCTTCTCTGCATGTGATATATTTATTGATCTACAATATCTTGGATCTTCAGATGCATTTTATTTTCAGCTTTTTACCGAATCATGTAGGTAAGTTTATGAAATTATCAAATCCTGTAGGGTAGTTTTAAAATTACCAAATCATATACCCATTTTCATTTTACTCCTATCAGTCGACTGATATTTTTGACCAGTCGAATTGATTTTGTTCTGTGTGAATTTTTGAGTAAATTAGTCGACTGATTTGTTTTTAATCAAAGTTGATTTTCGATAAAATTTGTTGATAGACCACACAACCTCGTATTGACACGAAACTAATTTCTATGTATTCGTCTACCTCTCTTGATTATAGTCATGCCCTCAAACGTAAATTTGACTTAATATATTGAGAGTAATAATTTTTTGAACACGAATTGATCGTGTTCAAAAAATTAGTGCTCTCAGTATATTGGGTTAAATTGGTATTTGAGAGCATTGATATAATTAGAGAAGTAGACGAACACATATGAACTAGTTTCATATCAATCTGAGGTCATTTGGTCTATCAACCGATTTTGTCCAAAATCGGCTGATGGACGAAATGACCTCGGATTGACATGAAATTAGTTTATATTTGTTCGTCTACTTCTCTTGATTATATCCATGTCCTCAAATACCGATTTGAACCAATATATTGAGAGCAATGATTTTTTGAACACGAATTGAATTTTTCAAATATTTTTGTGTTCAAAAAATCATTGCTTTCAATATATTGGGTCAAATTGACATTTGAGAGCATATATATAATCAGGAGAGGTAGATAAACACATATAAACTAGTTTCATATCAATTAGAGGTCATTGGTCCATCAGTTGATTTTGGGCAAAATCAACTGATAGACCAAATAACCTCGGATTGACATGAAACTAGTTCTTATGCGTTCGTCTACCTCTCTTGATTATATCTATGCCCTTAAATACCAATTTGACCCAATATATTGAGAGCAATGATTTATTAAACACGAATTGAATTTTTCAAACATATTCGTGTTCAAAAAATCACTGTTCTCAATATATTGGGTCAAATTGATATTTGAGAGCATGGATATAATCAGGAGAAGTAGACGAACACATAAGAGCTAGTTTAATATAAATTTGAGGTCATTTGGTCACATCAGTCGATTTTGAGTGTTCGTGTTCAAAAAATCATTACTCTCAATATATTATGTCAAATTGATATTTGAGGGGCATGGATATAAACAGGAGAGGCAGACGAACATATAAGAACTGGTTTCATGTCAATCCGAAGTTGTTTGGTCAATCAACCGATTTACGAATTGAATTTTTCAAACACTTCGTGTTTTAAAAATCATTGCTTCAATATATTGAATCAAATTGAGTTTTGAAGGCATGGATATAATCAGGAGAGACAATTGAACACATCGGAACTAGTTTCATGTTAATCCGAGGTCGTTTGTTCATCAGCCGACAATAATTTTTTGAACACAAATTGAACTTTTCAAACATATTCGTGTTCAAAAAGTTATTGCTCTCAATATATTGAAATCAAATTGGCGTGAAATGGATATAATTAGAAGAGGTAGACGAACACATAGGAATTAGTTTCACGTCAATCCGAGGTGGTTTGGTCCATCAACCGATTTTATCTAAAATCGGCTTTAATAAAAAAAATAAAAATCAATCGACCGATTTGCTAAAAAATTTGACGTTTTGGCATAGAACAAAATCTGATTCGACTGATCAAAAAATCAGTCGATTGATAAGGGTAAAATGGAAAATGGGTACGTGATTTGGTAATTTTGAAACTACCCTACGCAATTTGGTAATTTCATAAACTTACTTATGTGGTTCGGTAAAAAGCTGTTTTATTTTTCATATTGTTGGCTAATTATACTTTCAAATTAAAGATAAATATTATCTAATTACTTTTCTGAATTAACCTGGTATTATATACAAATCAGATGTATCTACCATAAGATTTGTTTAATTTAACTTTCACGATTTTATCACATGTAGATCTGCACATCAATTTGTACATATTTGTGCACAGCATGCAAACAGTTTACTTGTAAATGTATGTATAAGCCCTTCGATTTCAGTATTTAGGACTGACCTACTAGACATGATCTTTTACTTCCTACATAAGTTTAGTTGTTTCTATGTGTCCACCCCATAACTGTCTCATGCAATAGCTGTATTCTTTTCTCCTGGTCACTAATGCAAAAATTATGGCATAATATATATGAAAGGCAAAGGAAATACTGGTAAGATACTGGAATGAAAATAAGATGGCAAGTGATGCAACACCAAATCGAATCAAACTCAAATAATTGATATTGAAATTGATGAAATTTTAGTAATTGAAAGGTTTTTAATTCATTAAAATGAAAACTTTTATAGACTTAATTTTAACTAAACTAAAAGAGAAAATACAACCTGGGAAACAAAATAAACCCGTTAAACTACTACCGAATTAATAGATACTTATACCAAATTAAGAGATGCCAACATAGAACAATTATCAAATTCAATTACAGTTCAAAATTGGCATTGATGCTTTTTCTCCTTGTTTGCACTAGCAAGTGAAAGGAAAAAATAAACTATGATAACCTGAAGATCAAGGATGTTAGGAACTACCTAGCCTAGGAAGGAGGAGAGGTCCTTAGCTTTCGATTATGGGATCAAAGTGTAGGAAAATAAGAATCTATGGTTTAATTAAAATATTCTACAAATAGTATTCACAGTTATAATGAATCATATATATTAAGTTTCAATATATAATGTATTAATATAAACATTTTAAACACTATCATTCCAATTTCATGAAAGATAATTATATAGTAATACAGTATTATTTTTTAAATTGTTCCATCTTTATATAATAAGTAACAGCTTCTAAAAGTTGAATGATAATTATAAGATGGACCACGATGACAATAATCAAAAGGATTCTTCTACTTTCTGTTTTCTCAGATGGTATGAGATGAAAACAATTATCTTCTTTAATAAATGTCAACCTTTAAAATTCTAACTGAATCTAAATTTATTTTGACTACCATGATCAAGATGGTAGGTCAAACAGTGCTTAAATATAATGTCATAGTCTATTTATGTTGAAGCAACAGATTGTATGTGTATAGATGGTACTCTAGAAATAGTTTCCCTTTCAGCTGGCTGACCTTTGACCACTTTTCAACTTAATGAAAGTATTCTCAAGCAACTTCTGATTTGTAAATTTTCTAGTTTATCCCTTTGATACTAACATAGCTGCAGCCTTTTACGATTCAGTTTCACTGTGAGGGTGCTGTTAAACCATAGATCTATAAAATTTTCATTTCGTAATAGCTTGAACTTTGACAGTAAATGGCCATCCAATTTGATTGTAGTCAACAAAAGTATAATGCTTGGATTTTTAGACCTCACCTGCTGCATCTTGCATTACTTATCTCTTAAAAAGAGGGAAGTTCAGATTGAATATAGCCTGGATGTCTTGAGTATTTACATACTTTAATTTGGAGAAGGAATGATATTAATAATCTGTTAAATGCAGTCTTGCACTGGAAATACTGCTTGTGAATACTTTTTTTCTTGATCAGTTATTATTGAGTTCATTCAAATTTAGATTAACTGTTCTATCATAAACAGGACTTACAAATGGTGATTTGCCAACATTTGGTCTTGGAGTTATACAGGTAGTGATAGCACATCTTGGGCAATATATGTTAGTTTTGACCTAAAATTACACCCCGTAAATACAAATATGCTCATTATCATTCAGGTTCTTGCTACTGGAGTTACTACTTGGTTGCTCGATAGAGCTGGTCGAAGAATTCTTCTCATAGTGAGCAATGACTAGATTATTTTCTTTACACATTAAAAGGTTATATAATAATTAAAGAAAAAATATATTTGACTTTTTTTTTCCCTGTTTCACAGGTCTCTTCTATTGTTATGTCTCTCAGTCTTCTTTTAGTCTCAGTTGCATTTTTTCTGGAGGTTAGCTCATTTCAGTGATTTTTTTGCCTCTTCCTTGCTTATTTCTTTGGTTTTCTGTATCAATTAAAATTTGCCAATTTTCATTTCTCTGTTTAAATTTTGTTCGGTTACACCTAATCTGTTTTGCTGATATACTGGAGTCAGGGTACTTTTTCTGCAGACTCCGATTCTTTCCACATAATGAGCATTCTCTCATTGGTTGGACTGGTGGTATGTACCAATTATGAAATTGTGATTTTCTTTATAAATGTTCACTTTTTCAAAGTGTTGATCTATCATATTTGTTTAGGCTTATGTGATTGGCTTCTCTCTTGGAATGGGAGCTATTCCATGGATCATTATGTCTGAGGTATGTAGTTTTTCCGTCTTGTTTTTTTCCTATGCAAGCTACAAAGTTGAAACAACTTTTAGAGTTCTCATGTGAATAGATCAATCCCCAAGCATGTTATTAACTATTTTAATTTATCAATCATTAGATGAGAACTTGTATGAAAAGATTGGTTTGTCGAAGTGTATATATCACCTTCTACTTTTATCAGTCACTGTGTGTTATCCCATTTATACCTTGTTGCTATTTGACATGTAAGCTTTCTTTATTATGCAGATTCTTCCCGTCAACATTAAGAGTCTTGCAGGTAGTGTGGCAACCTTGGCAAACTGGTTGACATCTTTTGCAGTAACAATGAGTGCCAACTTACTTTTGAACTGGAGCACTGGAGGTTGGATTCTCTTTCTCAGTATGCTACCTATTTTCTTTTCCATAACATCCTTTTTGTGTCTAATTTCTCATCTTCACCAGGGACCTTTGCCATCTACACTGTTGTGAGTGCTTTGACTCTGGTGTTTGTGATCATATGGGTGCCTGAGACCAAGGGAAGAACTCTTGAAGAAATACAGTGGTCCTTCAGATGAGATCCCTGATACTATGATTGATATTGTCGCATTTGTCTGTGTCGAATAACTTCTCTTTCATTCATATTGCTTCAAAATATCCTGAAGAATTTCCTCCCCGAGCAAGATCCAAATCGTGACATTTAAATTGAAGAGTAGCAATAAGCGACATGAATACCTGTTCCACAGTAAAAATAGGTACACATATTTAATAAGCTATTGGTTGTTCGTGTCTTTATGTTGGAGTTTTCATCCGAAATGTAAACTACAAAGAATCGGAATGTGGTTTGTTAAATTTTATGACAATGAATTTGTTCATTCCTTGAGAGTGCAGGGAATTTTTTATTCGATTTGATAACGATGACATGGACAACTTAACAAACCACTCAATCGAGTAAAGGGTAACTTGAGAAGAAAAAACAATAGTACGAAATGTTGTTTAATATTTTTTTTAAATTGGCCGCGGTATGCAGAGCGCCCACGGTAACAGCACAAGGAGCCAAGCATTGATGCGCTGATGTTAAAAAAGTGAAGCCAAGTACAGATAGTACTCCCACACATAAATACGATGACCACTACTTGTTAACAGATGATAGCAGACGTGAAGTCAGTGTACTGGCTGATTCGATCATCTCTGCGATACAGATTATCGGATCGTCCAAAAGTCACTCATCAGCAAAAATCAATTGAAACTCTCAACCAAAGAAAAACCACGAAGCAATTGAAAACCATCATGGTGACCCACGATCATCCGAGATGGTAAATAATGGTTCATTTACCATATGAGGATGCGGGGCATAAATCTCACCTCGTCCCATCCATCACTTGTCCTCTCGGCTGTCCTGATTTACCTTTCTCGTAATGACCTGAGGTTAATGTGACGGAGTGATGACCTGAGATTAGGTGTGACGGAGACGCTGGGGTGAACGATTTCACCTTTTGCCACACCATTCATAACGACGACAGAGAAACTGAGCAGCCTCTCCCCGCCCCGCCTCTTGCTTTCCAGTTTCCAATTCCCTGCTTAACAAGGCAGCCCGTACGTACTGTACAATACAAAACACTGGGGACACCAATCCAGCGAACCAGATGCAGTCCCTGCTGCCACTCCTATTGAGGGCAAGCAAAGCCACAAAACTACACATTGCACACCTCCATTTTAAAAGAAAAACAATTAAAATACATATAGTATTATTGGAAGGAGAGGAGACATGGTATAAAATAATAAAGAAAACAATAGACAGTGAGAAAGATTGATTAGTGCACGAAATCATGGGGTTCACGAGACTACCAGAAATCACGAGCCCTACAGCCAACGCTAGCGGACGTCTTCTGTGTCTTCCAATCCTCGCAGAAGCCCAAGGAGGGGAAGTCGTGGAAGAAATGTTAAAATAATTGTTAAAACAAAACAAATTTGCATGATGAATATTAATATAATTTACAGCCTTTTTCTAAAATAAATCTAAACCAGATAGTGATACGATATCATCATACAAGACAAATTCTTGATTGGCTTCTTCCACTTGTCATTAACGAACCATATAATACACATGGCTCAACGATGCATTGAGTGAACCATAAGAAACTCTGAGATTTAACAATGGTGCTTAATTATATATCCTCGTCATGCAATTGCTATCTCGTCATAAAGAACAAAAACAGCCTACTGAGTTTCTCGATTCCTTGAAGTCATTGCCATGCTGACCATTCAGTGAGAGTAACTAGCTAGAATTTCTGCCCCCTGGGCCCATCTTTTGTTTTCTCTCGATCGATGGGTCCCCTCAAAAACTAAGCCAGTGAATGTTTGTAAAGTTTCTTTGAAGAATTGGGTTGTGGCAGCAATACTGCAATCAGACTAGAAGAACAGAACTGTACTCGAAGAGTTATATCTTTTATTTTCTTGAGAGTAAAATGAAAGAGGAAAAGTTTCACCTGAGTTCATTCATGGTGGCAATGTTACTGAGATCGACATGATGAAACAAACAAGAGAGTGTGCATGGCATGCACGCAAGAATGTACCTGCACAACATACAAAAGTAATTGAGAGAGGTTTCAAGTAGATGAGAAACTTCATCTTAAGCAAGATTTGGCACCATTTGATAATTCACCAAAAGGACCACAGAAGATGGAGGAAGGAATCTGATGAGCCTATAATTACGTGTGCTCTGTCTGTTATGTTAATTTGATTTGTCCCTGAAATTTGTTACTGAATTCATCTACCACCAGCGTTATCAGAAATGATACAAAAGAAATGCACAATAATAAAACTTTATATCTACTTTTCATCCCACGTAAATCCAGAAAAACTCCGGGAGGAATGTAAAGAAGCATTAATTATAGGGAGAGAATAGGGGGGTCATTTGGTTTTTGTTTTGTTCCTCTACTTTATCTGGCGGTTTGGAGTGGACAAAGCAGCATATTTGAAGCCCGTGACCGAGCTGCATGTGAAGAAGAGGGAGAGCTGCTAAGCTCGCTGCCTGCTCACCTCGTCCATTAGGCTCATTCACGTGTAGAGAGCCAAAGGCCTTGGCTTTTGCTCCCTTCGAGCTACCATCCACGTACCGCAGATTAAAACTAATCAGAAAGGTACCGATAAGACAGCGATGAGAAGAGAGTGTGGTTGGTGACAAAGGTGCATGCAAAAAAGCTTGAAGAGGACATTTTAATTCTCTCTTCTTCATTTTTTTTTTTTTTTACTGATTACCAATATATTCAAGGCACATCTCTGCTATTTAAACCTAAGCTTCCCTCCTCGCTCTTGTCCCAACTAGCTAAGTGAGTGTGGTTAGAATGAGGTGCTTCGGGTTGCTCCTTTTCCTTGTCCTGTTCTTTCTGTGCTCAAATTTTGATGGTTGTGAAGGGAAGAGAGGAAGGCATTGGAAACAGAGGAAGACTCCTCCATCCTTGGTCAGGAAAAAGGAAAGAGCAAAGAATGGTAGTCGACATGGACATAGTGGTGGTGGTGGTGGTCTTGGAGGAGGAGGAAGTGGTCACTTGAGTCCTCCACCGGCGCCTAGCCCGAGCCCGAGCCCGAAAACAGGGTCTCCAGTGCCAGCGCCGGCATCGCCGAAGAGTGCTGGCGTCCTCGACGTGCTTGACTTTGGAGCGAAGGGAGATGGTGTCACAGATGACACGAAGGTTGCCGTCGTTGTCTTCTGCTCTTGTTTGTCCATGGAACGCCTGCATTGCTCTCTGTTTTCTAGCAATTCTGAAACTTGAAATTAAACTCGCTTCTTTTTCTTCTCTCCTCCATTTCGTTCGCGTGAATTCTCGGACAATCCAAGAAAATGTTTCCGAATGTGAAGCTTCTCTGCAATGATTTCCTGACTTGATGAGCAAATTAAACGCAGGCTTTTGAGGCTGCATGGGCTGCTGCTTGCAAAGCGGGTGACTCAGTCATGGTTGTTCCAGCAGAATTCGAGTTCCTTGTGGGTCCCATCTCCTTCTCCGGGCCTTACTGCCAACCCAACATTGTTTTCCAGGTAAAAAAAAAAATACAGTTTTTTTGGTTGAAAGACTAAAATTTAGAAACACAAATTTCTCAAAACATAGAAATCTGCAGCTAGATGGTATGATTATTGCTCCAACAAATGCCAAGTACTGGGCTTCCGGACTTCTATGGTGGATTGAGTTCACAAAACTGAAAGGCATAGCAATTCGAGGGAGTGGCGTAATCGAAGGGCGAGGAAGTGTCTGGTGGACAGACACTGACTCTGATGTCGATCCAGTAAGTGTTTCATCTTCTCTCAATCTCTCTCAAATCCATCAGCTCAAACAGATTGCCCATCTTTGACAGACACATGATGAGCTGAGCTCCAACCTGCCTCAGATTAAGCCAACTGTGAGATCTCCTTCCTCATGATCCACAAAGCAAAGTTGCAATCTCGTCCTAACATTTCTGCTTCGCAGGCCTTGAGGTTCTACGGGAGCTACAATGTGTCAGTGACTGGCATCACAATTCAAAACAGCCAGCAATGCCATCTTAAGTTCGACAACTGTGAAGCTGTTCAGGTCTACAACATCACGATTGCTTCGCCAGGCAACAGCCTCAACACGGACGGAATTCATCTGCAGAACTCGAGAGATGTCATGATCCACCATGCCAACATGAGCTGTGGTACATAATGCACTGTCATTTACTGATGAAATGATGACCCTAAAGGAAAAGCTACTGAAACTTCTAACAAAACACAGGGGATGACTGCGTCTCCATCCAAACGGGCTGCTCAAACATCAACATCCACAGCGTAGATTGTGGACCTGGCCATGGAATCAGCATCGGTGGGCTCGGAAGAGACAACAGCAAAGCCTGTGTGTCTAACATCACCGTGAGGGACATCAATTTGCACGGCACCATGACCGGTGTCAGAATCAAGACCTGGCAGGTACATTTGCATGTTTACCACTGATACATCAAGCAGTGACTGAGTTTCTTTGTGTTGTTTCATTAATTGCAGGGAGGATCAGGTTCGGCAGAGGGCATAAGATTCTCAAACATAAGAGTTTCGGAGGTCCAGACTCCGATCGTGATCGACCAATTCTACTGCGACCGGAGCTCTTGCAAGAACCATACATCAGCAGTGGCCCTTTCAGGCATTGCATATGAGAACATAAAAGGGACTTACACCGTGAAGCCAGTGCACTTTGCTTGCAGTGATGCCTCTCCATGTTCAGATATCAGCTTAACCCGAGTAGAGCTTCAGCCTCTGCAAGAGCGTTACCACATGTATGAACCCTTCTGCTGGCAGACCTTTGGGGAGCTGTTTACCCCAACCGTCCCGCCGATCGCCTGCTTGCAGAATGGAAAGCCGGCGAGCAATCGTATACTGTCCGACCATGATTTGTGCTGAATTATACACTATACCTACAAGGTCCAAGTGTTGCTGGTGCACATTCATGTGCGGTCGTTGTAATTCTTGCGACCCCTTAGCACCATTCATTGCTTCAGAGTAAATATATTGTTTAATTTGGTTGTTAAGAGCCTATACAGATGCCGCCGCCGCCGCCGCTCCTCCTCCTCCTAAGTGCTGTTAAACACATGGTTATATCATGAAAATAAGCCTCGGTTTCCTGCTAGTGCCATTTAAGCATATATTCTGATTCAAATGTTGGCAATTGTGAAGAAATTGTAATAAACGTGCACAACTTTGTTATGCACATTTGGCTTGAGTGCTAAAACACAATTAACTCCCGTTTGGCAATTGTATTAGTTGAACCGAAATAGACTGATTCGAAGTTTACGCCTGTGATATTTTTTAAAACTAAGGTTATTTCAAAGAATTGTTAAACTTTGGAGGTCATTTTAAAAAATTACCTTATATTGAGATTAGCTGCAAAAGTCGCTCTAACGATAAGTGCAAATTCCACCACTATAAATTGTCTTGGCTTACCTGGTGGCTGCTTGGAGGAACATTTAAAGGGCACTGTTTGAACTGACTTTGCGGCTGATCACATTTTTCTGTAAACCGTTTTTGGCCCGCTTATCTTGCCGTGATCATCCGGGTAAGGAAGGAGCGAGAGGGTCGGGGATCGAGAACCGAGATGCTCAGCTACACAGAGCAAGAGGATTCTAGGGTTAGGGCATGGGTTGGCCGTGCGCAAACTTCCCGCCGCCTCGATGGCGGTGCGAGGTTACCATGAGAGGGTGCTGGGCCACTAAGATAATCCCCGTAACGTCGATGCTTTCGACAATAACAACTCGACGATGGTGACGGGGGTGGTTGGTGCCCCAGCCTGCGGCGACGTGATGAAGCTCTAGATCAAGGTGGACGAGGCGACCGGGAAGATCACGGACTCCTGCTTAGACTTTTGGTTGTGGCTCTGTGATAATGGATATTTTTTTTGTGTATTATTTTAACTTTTATACTTAGCATGTTATACCATTTCGCATGCTTAATTTTGTGTTTATATCATGATTTATGAATAGAGACTCATTTTGGACTTAATTATAAATTTTCTATAAATTGTGGAATTTAATCTCATGTTTTTATTATGATTTTGTAGGGAATTCAAAGA
>JBBMJZ010000075.1:510582-528511 GCA_037833815.1 Zingiber zerumbet
TCTTTATACCACTCACAATATCATCAATCCTCAGAAGCATGCAAGATGCTTCAATTGCTGTCTTAAACGTTTGGGCCTTCACATTGTAGGAGTCCCAAATCTGAAGGAAAACGACAACAGGAATATTTAAACGAGAGGAAAAAGAAAAACAGAGTATGGGATGGAAAGGGGAGGCATAAACAAGACCTTCCGTTCCTTCATATTGACAATTTCACCAGTGTTTCCATCAATGCCAACCCATTCATTTCCGACATTAGCATGCTGCAGCATAGAAAGTAAACAAATGAAACTGCTCGTTTCAGTTGAGGACTATGGTTGATCAATGCATCTAACTGGCATAATCCATCAAACCACAGTAAGACTTAGCCAACTAACTGATCACAGTAGGGCTAATTTTACCTTTCCTTGGAGAGCAGTCATTGTACGAATGACATTTACCCCACAATTCTGAGCTAAGGTCCGTGGGATTGCTTCAAAAGCTATAGCAGCAGCTTCATAGGGCCACTAATGAGAACCACATAGAAGGATCAATTAGCTGCTATGTGGCACAAAAATGAACTGAACATTGGTGTCAAATGTCAATGCAGGTACACTTCAAACAACTGCACAATAAACATATTAGATAAGTAAATAATGGTTGCACCTTTTCTATTCCTTCAACTGAAGAACTCCTCTGTTTTAAAGCAGATGATACTGTCAACTCAGTTGCACCTCCACCAGGAAGAAGTTTTGGGTTTTTCAAAATGTTTCGAGCAACTGCCATTGCATCCTGTCAACATCTACTATTATTGAAGGATGCATAAATAATTTAAATTAGTTGCTGGGGACGTCGAACCATACCTGCAGGTTTCTTTCAACCTCATTCAGGAGATCCTTACTAGCACCTCTCAGAAGCACGGTACAAGCTTTCGGATCTTTGCAATCCACAATAAATGCAAAAAACTCATCACCAAATTTTTTGATTTCAAACAGCCCTGCGCCAGTTCCAACATCAGACTCTTGCAACTCCTCTGGTCTATTGACAACAACAGCCCCACAAGCCTTAGCAATTCTATTGTTGTCTGTCTTCCTCAATCTCCGGATAGCACTAACTCCAGCCTTGCTGAGGTAATGGCATGCAAGATCACTGAGCCCTTTTTCAGTAATCACTAAATCAGGTTTGAACTTTAGTAACTGCATGCACATATTTTGTATATATTCCTCTTCCATCTTCAACAGTATTTCCCTGACAAATGCAGAAATGCTGGTTCATCTTCAATAAGCATATGCCGAGAAAAGAAGGTATCATCTTGATGCATGACTGGATTTTTGGAGGACCTTCACTTTCAACAATAAAAGGTATATTTCTTGATACCAGTCAGACATCGAGGTCAGAGAATTGAAAAGACGCCATTGGTTCATCAATAAATTAGCTCCACTATCAGCCTAAAAACAAAACTATCTTTAGGTAATGGACAGAACACAACTCTATATACCTAGATTTCTGTTAGACTGTGAGCATGCCAGGTTGACTAGATACTAGCATACTCGGGAAAAACAACTTCATGGCAGAGCCATTTCACCTCTACAGGAATTGCTGGTTATCCATATAATAGCCATCTTAATAAAATATGAACAAGTAATTTTTGGCTGCTTATGATGGGTACACAATAGGCGGATGATTAGGTATTAAGGTACCACACCTAAAACATCTAGAGGAACTAAGGCAAAGTAATTATAGATTGGTGCAATTGAAGTATCAAAGGTGAGACATACCCAATACAGCAACTTAAAAGTAGATTTTCATTTTTTTCTCCCCCCATTTCAACATCTACTGTGTTTTCTGTCATCATGTTTTTGATACAAAAAAAAATGAAGAAAGTTTGTATACAATACAACACACTATTCACCACCTTAAGACAAGAAGATCAAAAATAGATATTTAAACTGTGAATATAGAAGGCCAAAAGGATATAAAAGAACTGAGAAATAAAGAGATAAGAGTATACACAAGTTCTGTATCAGTGGGAAAAAAAAGCAACACAGCTTGCACAATTTCTGTATCAGTAAGTATGCAGAAATACAACTTGCACTTGCAAAAGGTAATATATCTCCTCTCTTCAAATTTTTTTTTTTCAATTTAACAATTTTCTTCCCTACCGGGATAACATGGGAGTGACTCCTTTTCTTCAATTCGTATCTCGTCATTCCTTTGACCTATTACTAAATCAGTTATTAATTTCCTTTAAATCAGTTGTATTTGATATTATTTAATATACATCTTTGTAACTCACTATTCTTCAGCATTCGCCTAAGACCTATGACCCCCTAGCACTAGCCTCTTTTAAACACCCGGCTTGCCTTGAGCTGACAAAAAGAAGACTTTATCTTCTCTTTTCTACAGTCAAACATTTCTTAACACTACAATCAGAAAGAAGTTGTTCGTCAAAACGTTGCAAGTGAAGATCAAATTAATTTCCTACCAGTCATCTTCCTTTATTAATTCAGCATTGGTTTGATTTTCTCCTTTTTTGTACTCAAGAGGGCAATCAAGGAGGATAATGCGAGGGTTCAATATCTTTCTCCTCATTTTCCCAGGTGCCACTACATCTTTATTAATCATTACTCCCTTGAGAACCCTTGAATCCTCTAGCTGACCACCAGGAACCTTCTCGACTTTTATATACTTCTTGATGTCAACCTCACGATCACCTTGACCAAGGTCCACACCAACAGTTGTCGTAGCATCAATGGCAAGATCCTAGAAACAAATGTAAAGAAGGTTAGAATTCTTAGGTGTAGAATAAAGTCATATGCATATACGACACACTACGAACCATGATCTAAAATCTCATACTACAGATAACAGGCTGAATTTGAACTGATACCAACTAATAGTTGATCATCTATGTTCATTACAAACAAACAGACATTCACGACAAAAGTTCTTTGTTCATCTGGTATAAGCAACATTCTTTATCAGATGGTCAACTTACACATTGAAAACAAAAAACGGTGGCACTTTAAAAAAGTACTCACAGCAATTAAGTCCCCAAACTGTCCAGTAAATTTTGTCCCTATACAACTCTTCACAAGGTCCAGCATTGCAGCACCTGTGAAGAGCATCCAAGAGAATGACTCCATTCAGACTTCATGCCAGAAAATATATTAGCATAATGAAGAGGAGATGCTTAACCAATTGTCATGTAAGAGTTTTAGATATCTTGGATCTTTAACAAAGAGGAGATGGCGATGAAGATAATAATAATAGAATAAAAGGTGAGCGGTTGAACTGAAGAGATCCTTAATCTTGTGTTGCTGTTGTGTTTCGTTTAAGCTATAAGGATATTCTATAAGATAGTGGTACAACCGAGCATACTTTATGGAACTGAGTACAGGATAGTTAGAAAACAATATGCATAAAAAAGTGTAGCAAACTGAGACTGCTATAATGGATGTGTGTATGTAGTTACTAGAATTGTTAAGTAAAAGAATAGTATTATTCAAGAGCAATTTGTGTAGTTCTGATACTGGATAAAATAAGAGAATTAGTCCAGACAAATTAAATTAAAGACTACCAATAGATTCTATAGTTGCAAAGTTTTTACTAAACACCCGTGGTTCGATCCCTAACTACAACGCATTTGAAAGGATTTTTCCTCCAAATGAGGTGTGCATCTGAGCTACCCGCCACAAGCATTTCCCGATTTACCTTAGCGGTCGGTAGGAAACTTTCGTGGGGTCGGGCTAGTCGCCCCAATTCCGGTGTTACTTGGTTCAACATTTTTTTTTATAGTTGCAAAGTGGTATCTATTAGATTCAAAGGTAGAATAGGTAAAGAAACTCTTGCTAACATAATTAACGAAAGGATAAGGTAAGATCTACATGGTTCACCCTGATAGTTGGGACTAACACGATGATGATTCAACCAATTGTCACAAACATCAATTTGTTATGCAATGCAAAAATATCAGAAGCAGTGTAGTACTTACGATCAGTCACATCAATACGCATTGCGAGCTTGTCAAGCACAGCAATAGAATCTTCTAGAGCTTTATTATATGCTGAAAAGAGAGGCTAGACACTGTTAGAGAAAAATTAAATAAAAAAAAAGGCTTCTGCAGATGTAAATTTTATCAAAAATCACCTCGACATATAACAGTAGGATGATAGTTTTTGTCAATGAAAGCTGCAGCAACATGGAGCATCTCCCCAGCTTAAAGAAAATGATGTGAAAAGTCAGTACTACACCCAAAGATGTGTATATTTGGCCGCATAAGACAAAACACACAATGCAAAATTTTGTTGAAAAAAAAAATGCAATCGCAACAAAAAACAAAAAAAAAATGAAGACGTAGAAGATAATTTACACAATAATGTTTTATTCAACTGATGCTTAGAAGGAAGAATCCAAATTGTACACTCTCAGAGTAATTTTATGATGCCCATGGTTAAGCCTCGTCAAGACATAATGAGAAATAGCACAAACTCATACCAAGATAAGAAAGATCACAGGACACACCTAAAACAATAACAGAGGTCGTGCCATCACCAACCTCTTCATCCTGTGTGCGGCTCAGTTCAATCATTGACTACCAGTTGTCAGAAACCATCATTAGTAAGATTATGCTGGCCATGAAAGATCTGATAGAATCTTTACTATAACACTATTAACAAATCATTGACATTAGAGATGTAAAAAGTAAAAAGGTCAATGAAAATTATAACTCATACCTTAGCAGCTGGGTGAGCAAGATCAAGTTCGCGTAGAATAGCATTTCCATCGTTCGTAACTACAATACCTGGCAAAACCATTTCAACAGGTCAATTGAGAGTTTAATGGTCGAGAAAGGATGTTGAGAATCAAATTGTAAATACAATACAGCCAAATTGTAAATAGTCTATGCCCATTAGTTTCACATGGACAAGCGTGATGGTCCATTATTGAGAGGCTCGAGCTTTGGTGATAATTGGTAAACCAATTAACTTTAATATATGCAAAAAGAAGAATAACAATAATCAATATCAAGGTACAGAGAGTACCTAAGGAGAATAAACCTAATAATTTATCCATTCCATCTGAAGTTTAGATTTTTGGGAGGTTGATTAAAGTCACTACTATCGTCTGATAACAATTCAGATTTCACAATCTATGATTCCATTTAAAATAGTGTCAAAAGCGAACAATGATCAATGACTTCAAACCATCCCTTTGTTCTCACTCAACTTAAAAGGAAGTGAACACAAACTGGAAGAGATACTCTACTGACATAATTATGCTGCAATATGTCTATCCAACTAATATGCATTAATAAATCTAACTTGATAGTTTTGCAAGCAGATGCATATCAATAATATCTTAATGAGTTTGCATTTATCTAAACAATTAAACAATATGATATGATTATGCACAATAACTTGAGCTCCATAAGTCAGACAAGAGGAGCACACTTAACATTATGACATGAGCAATAACTTGCATTAGAATTATGTATCTACTTTATGTCAGTAACAATATCTTAAAACAGACCTCCTGCAGCATCAAGCAGCATCTTAAGCATCGATCGAGGACCCAAAGTAGTTCGGATTATGTCAGCCACAGCCTGTGCACAAAATGAAAATGAAAATGATTACCGACTAACATTCAGTATCAACAATGATGAGATAAAAAGGAAAAATATTAGTCTGTCTCAGAAACTACTGAACTACATTGACACTGAGAGGCAGGAACTAATTCAAGTGACCAGGAGTGGGCCAACAAAACAGAGCTTCCATCTATATTTATTTTGATATTGTTAACCTAACAACTATAAATATTGCTTTTACAAGATAAAAAATTCTATACTTATTTTAGCACAAATTAAGATTGGAGGCACTGAAATACATAGTAAAGCATGTTTCTGTCTACAGAGAACTATCATAACAGATGGCACATATCCTCACCTTGGACGCTTGGATATTAGCATGATGAACCTTAGTGCCAGATTCCCGTTTTAAGGAATCCTCTGCTCACAAGAAGCGCAATTGTCAGATAACTTGAATGGCAAAGGCACAGAAAATAAATCTAGCATTATGAAAACAAGAAAAGCTTCATTGTTCCAAATGAATCACATAACGGCTACAAGCTTTTTTGATCAGGCAGAACGAGCGAAAACAGTAAGTATATCAGCGACCTCCAAATAATTAATCATGCTTGGCTCAACTAAACATTTAGAAATACAACATATACACAACCGCCAAAATTGACAAGAAAGTCGAAGCCACCTCAGCTCTTCTCTAATTTCCATACTATTCAAGTCGAATACCGCCAGTGAACGACCGAAGACTAAAAAGAACAATAGCTATTCTTTTCCAAGATAAATAAATGAAATGCCGATCAAAAACAGAACTTTCGCCTCAAAAACAAACATAAGTTTAAAAAGAAATGGCCACCAGTCTGGTGCCAAGAAAAAGAAAGACGAAATCAGAAACCCCTACTATCTGCAGGTTTCTAAAAGCAAGGAGAGATAATTACTAAGAACGAGGACTGGGGCGTGCATGGCTGCAGAGTCACCGAGATGGGAACAAGCCTTCTTCTTGTCTGAACGAAGCACGAACGGCGGCGGCAACGACGGGAGCGGAGTTTAAAACCCTCGTCCCGTGTGGATCCACTTTAGCATGATCGCTTTTGATCTTTATTCATTTCGATTCCAACAACATAGTTTATTTACATATCTGCCCCCGTCTTCTTTGTAAATCCCTTCCTAGACAGATAAGAGAGTCCTGTGCACGAAGCTCTCGTCATACAAATTTCAATAAAGAATTCATTGTACACAATCTTATCCTACTTTTTAAACCCATGACCTTTTTAATAACATGATAATAACTTTACCATTGCACTTGCACCAAGGCTCCCCTTTCCAAAAGGATGCCTTTATAAAAAAATCAAAAATCAAAAGTGCGCTTCTCCTCAAATTACCCCCTACCAGTTTATATGCCACTTCTATAACCTACTGTTTAGTGTAAGTTTAAGATTAGGATCCAAAATAGTTTCTAAAATCTCCTAATCATATGAAATAATTACTTTTTATTTTTAAAAACTATTTTTGAATTTATTTGATTTTTAATTAATGTTTATTCTTATAGCAGAAGATATGCAACACCAGACACGTTCTAACGTTATGTTTCCATTCCCTTTCCAGCATATTTATTTACACAGGAAGATGAAAACGACACAATCAATTTTAGAAATATAAACTGATTTAGTAAGGCACGTTGAGATTTACTCTTTTTCCAGACTTAGAATATGAATCCCGGAGGGTGACGATTCTGTTGAATACCAGTTTATCAGGGGAAGAAGAGTTCAGATCAACAGCAAAGTAGCCTGAGAAATGAACATGAAAAATAATTCAAAACGAACTAAAATGAAGAGACAATTCTTTGCATGATCAACAACAACAACACTGGAACTTACCGAGTCTCTCAAACTGGAACTTGTCACCCAAAACAGCACTGGCAAGACAAGGGACTGCATATGCTTCAGGAATCAACTCCTTTGAATGTGGATTGAGATCTGCTAACCAGTCCTCCAACTTGGCTGGATCCTAAATATCCATGTGTAACAAAGATGGGCTAACTTACTGCAGAAAATTGTCAGAAGAATAGAAGGAACGATTGAAGAACAGAAACTAACCTCTGAAAGAAATAATTTCTCAAACAACCTGACCTCCACCTTGAGAGGTTCAATTCCAGGGAAAGGTTGAGCAACCCAATGAAGAACACCCTGCATTTGGGGTAAAGAAGAAACTCAGTCCATTACTGTTAGTCTGACAACAACCAAAGAAGTTGTTTGTAAACCTTTGGCTTTGTTTTTTTTGAAGGGTCATACTCAGCATGAATCTCGAGGACAGTGTCATTATCCCCGAGTATTACTTCTGTACACGTTATAGGGAATGCATATCTGCAATTTAAACTTCATATCAATTTATAGTATCATTTTGTTGAATGCAAAGCTAAAATTTTAGCACTTGCTTGAGAAGAACTGTTTTTCCAGGTGCGAGGCCATAGAAATCTTTTGAATCCTTGAGACGAAAATCTGATTGCTCTATATAAATGACACTTGTAAACGGAACCTGTAGTGAGAGTGTCCACATTATGCAGAGGGAAAGATTGGAAACAATTATGAATTTCATGGTTAGCATCCATTCTGACTAATGGTATACCTTGTAATATGAAGAAGAATCATTTGATGGAGCATCGGGCCACATCTTTGCATCAAGGTCTATAACTGCATCAGGATGGAAATTTGTGACCATCACCTGCAGTAAAGATTCCAAAATCAAGGATTAACGATATAATATACGACAAGAAAGACTCCCACAATGGAATTGGCATACCTTTAGAGGATGTAAAACCACCAGAGTTCTCGGTGCAGTTTTGTTGAGCTCTTCTCTAATGTGGTATTCAAGGTGATCAACTCGTATCATACTATTATCACTGTATAGTAACAGTCGGTGAACCCAAAGTCTACTACGATTTGCCAAGCCATTAAAACACTAAATTTTAAGTTGATTATCATGCATATTCCACTGAGAGTACAACGTTATCATAAAAATTGTGCAGTTACTGATGACTGTCCTGAATGAAATCCACTAATAGTTGCCTTGTTAGAAGGTCAGACACAAGGCCTACAGCATAATTAAAGCTGCAAATGACAGAGTTTAGTAGATGAAACTCGAGTTAAACCTTCTAGTAATTCCAGTTCCTCTGATAAAAGAGTTGATTGCAGTTGAAGAGACTCCTTGTAATTGCAACCCAGCTAATTACTGTCATTAGACGGGGATCATCCCATCCATTAACCCACTTTTCTGTTACCAGTCCCTTTAACTGCAATAGGATGATTCATTGATAGATCATAACATAAGCAAATTGTGCTAATCATTGAGGACAGAAAAACAACAGACCTTCCGCTTAGACTTGACAGTATTTGTAACATTTAAACGCGAGTACTCCCATACATATGGTTGGTAAAGGCCTAAAGCAACAAGTAACCAGTAGTATGAAGGACGGCGAATCCCAAACTCAAGCGAACAAAGCTGCAAAGAGCAAACATTTCATATAAAAATGTAGCAAGACATTAAAGAAAAGGGTTTGCTACTATATAGGACATGGAATAAAGGTAGCCTGATAGATACTACTTCACTATTTAGACCATATAATGTTCCTGTGCCACCAAGTCAATCGTTACTCTTTTAAATTTTATGCAGACTTTAATTCTAATCTCAATCTAATAAGAAGCTTGGAAAACAAAACCAATTTAGAAAGGAACAATAAATCCTTACAGAATCAACTGGTGAAACAAAATAAATATTCTATAGACAAATGAATTACCAGAAATGCAGATAATAAAGAAGACTACTTTATTTGAGCACAAGAAATAAACTTAAAGAGAAAATATGGAACAGGAATCAGAGAAGTTATGACAGCCAGTATCTGAAATCAAAAATGTCCTTTGTACATAATTTGTCATAGAATGTGCTAAAATGAACCTCTATTGAATGAAGATTTTCTTTTAGTCTAATTCTCCGAAGGTTATTGGTGAAAATCGGTTTAAACTGAAGGTTTTGATATATCTAACTAACTGTTGATCCTTCTATTTCTCAAAACTTGTTCAATTGTTCAATCAAGCCAATAGAAAGGGCAGATGGAACTGGTGAAAACTAAAAGAAAAATGTTTAGAAAGAAAGACAATACTGCAATACTTTATTATCTATCCTATATCAGTAATGGAAGGCATCAAGGTCAGATTCCTCTCAAGATATCAACCAAATTTGAAAAGGATAATTGATAGAAGATCTTCATTAATGTTCTTACGTTCAGTGAGCATCACACATCATTGGTGCAACATAGGACATTCAAAGATTTAAACCCAACCAAATAGAACTTCATATGATCAGGAATGCAATAGCAGTCCACTGCACAAATGTCAGTATTAAAAGGCATATGAAATGCTTAAGCATAGCAGACAGATTAATGAATGACAAGCCAATATGATCTACTAATTACAAATCCAATATAACTTGTTTAAGTCTGAATAGATTGTGGAAGGTACACTTACTGAATGTGTAACATTTTCTAGCAAAACCACTATGCAATGAGAATAGTCATCACTAGGATATATACACCACTTGTCGCCGACTTGAGGAAGGTGAGCAAACTGTACAGAGTTTGCAGAATACAAATTAAATATTATTAAGTCTAAAAATATCATTGTGTTTGAGAGCAAACATCTCACCTTAATGTGACACTATCAAATCATACATATTCGTATTATCACTCTGCATATCTTGCTTCAGTCTAAGTGTAGCTTTTCCCTCCTCAATCAAACCTCTTTTCATGAGTTTAAATAACTTCAATGATTCTGCAATAGGTCTATTACTCCAGGGGCTGTTCATTTTCTTCTCTCTATACTCCTTTACTTCTTCTGGGGTCTGGAGAGAAAAATAATGTAAAACTAGCAATTATTTTGTACATATTTATCTCATTCCTTCACAATCTAGTAACAAGAAATATTATACTTTCTTCAGTAACAATATTAATATACTTAGCAAGCATATTGATGACATCTCCAAACATAATTGCAAATAAATATAAACATACCTCCTGATCAACATATGCTAGGCCTCTGTGTATCAATTCCACTGCTAGATTATACAATTCTTGAAAGTAGTCACTCGTGTGGGTAACCTGATAAAATAAATACCAGTTTGATAATGTAGAAAATTAAAATAAAAGAAACTAGATACCAACTTTGAAAGGCTGCCAACCCATCCATTGTATTATTTCTTGGTTATGGTCTATGTACTCTTTCTTTTCTGCTTCAGGATTTGTATCATAGAACCTAGACGGCACAACAGCAAGCAAAACTACCATAGTGAATTAGGGATTTATACACTCATGATACCTACATCAAACAGAAAATTACTATGTAGCTACTATTCTAATCCACACCAGAATTTGTTTGACGACCACACAAATAAACAATGTTTAATTTACAAACCAAATTTTCATTTCAAGGAAAACAAACAAGAGGCACACAAAATTGACACAGATTATACCTAAAAATTTATCAGGACCACAATTGTTATTTTAAATGCAGAAGCAGCAAAGCAAAGTAATGTTTAACACTATATAAAAGGGGAGAAGAGATGTATTCCTTACCTTAAGTAGCATGACCCTCCCCTATCTTTTGTTAAACCAAAATCAATAAACAGTGCCCGAAGAAGAAAAACATAAAATAAAACTAATGACAAAAAGGGACACCAAACAATACCTTAGTAAGCAGAATATTCTACCTTAGCATGGCCAATATGTAGATATCCATTAGGTTCGGGAGGAAAACTAGTGAAAACCTTCCCACCAGTAAACTTAAGATGTCTTTCCAGGTTCTCCTTCGAATTGTTAGCTCTCCAGATGTCTCCATTACTGAAAAATATCTCGGTGTGAACTTGAGATTTCAAAGCAGGAAATCAACCAAAGATAACTTATCATGCCACCAGAGAAGCAAAATGTGGAAGAAAGAATGAAATCAAAGCTTGAGCAGCTCTTTCAACTTCCACATAAAGGACTGTTGGTTGTTGAGTGTTGTCTACTAAAATAAGAAAAGGAAAATACTCATTATGATCAGACAAAAAAGCATAAAACATAAATTCTAGCCAAAATTCTTCACTCGGAATGCAATGCTTATATTTATAACAGAGATAACTCATTTGTGGATCTACATAATACATTGACAGAATAGCACAAGAATAAGAAAAGTACTATTTCTAACTAGGTCATCTATTCATATCAAATTAGAAAAATGGGCCTAGTCATCACCTTCGTCTAGCAATAGAATAGAAAGGACTAGAATACAGGTGCAGCACATGATAAGACAAAAGTTAAACAATCATGAACAGATTAAAGTTTGTATCAGATATGAACTGCTAAGCTGAGGAAAATGCAACTAGATATTGATTCAAGATATTTGATCAGAAAAATAAAAATATAATAAAGTGCTAACAGGTAATCAAACAAATTGAGGAAGTTACCTTAAAGTTTTCAGCAGGTTCTCAAAATATCAAGAATGGATTCACTTCCTCCTCCACACTGGGAACACATGCAATTGCATCACTTGCTTTTTCCTAGAAGTATACACGCACAGCTAAAAAAAATCACCCAAGGACCACAAAATGCTTCTTTTTAAGCAGCCAATAGCATTCTTACCTCAACTTTCACAGGCTGTACCTTTTTTTCAGAGGTTCCTTATCATCTTCAGCTGTCTTCTCACCAAGAATCACTCGAAGCTTCTGATCAATCAATTCCTGTTGATTTATCAAAATGAATTAAGAAAAAAAAAATATGATGACATTAATGATTAAAATAAAATTTGTTAAGGACCTGTTTGTTCTATTACTTACCTTCACAATTCTGGCATCAGCCCACAGGTAATGTTTTCTGACTTGATCACATAGATTGCCGACTGGTATTGAACAAAAAGCAATCAAACACAAAATCACAAATGTACATGGTAACAATTTGAGGAGAAAATTTTCAAAAAGAAAAACACCAAATTTCATGAAATGGAAATGGAAATATACATGTATATAAATGAATAGGCACACCTAGTAATTCTATGGAAAGATAATTTTCTATGATAATGCATACAGAGTCAGCACACATTAAGTGGATATAGGTGCTCACTAACATGGTAGGCTAAATCACATTACTAGAGATGCACAATGAAAAGAATCAGCAATTCATAAGAAAGGAGTTTATGGCAATCATGAGTTGATCTCTTTAGATCAACTTTTATACCTTTTCTGTTCAGAAATTTTTCTACATTTTTAAATTATAAAAATAATTGTACAAGGCAATAACTGGAAGGGGAAAAACTAAGATGGAAACAAAAAAACAATTGATGTGATAACACTGTTCCAATATAGGATTCATATTTTCTTCAACAACAGCATTAACTGATGACTCAATCTCTTGAATTGAAATAGTCACTCGTGCTATAATTCACACAGTAAGATTGGGGGGATAGTTAGAAACTGAAAATTCTGCTTCCGCCAAAATGTTATAAGACAGAAGCTAAACCCAGATAGATACTCTTTTATAAAGTTATAACAGAAAAAAATGTATATTATGAGCAAAGATTACCCCAAGAAGCTTTAAATGATGGGAATACTATGAGTTGTTACAGCATGTTGGCTACAATGATATCTTTTACTAAATATTCTTAGTAAACCAATTAAGGTTGGACAACCAAAAAATATATTGATCGCTCAGAATTTTGATTGTGAAAAAATAAAACTAAAGGAGATGAAAGTCAACTATTTCAACTTCTAACTTGTTAGTCAGTATGCATATGTTGACTGGTCTTTAAAAAAACTAAAGCAACTAAGATTTAACTGTGCTTCTAACTCTAGTTTCCCAGTCAGTATAAGAATGTTTAGTGCACCAAAATAACAAATACCTCTAAAAGGACTAAATACTCCCAACTTTTATAAGTTTTTATCAAATCAAATAGACAATTGAATATTTGTTTAACTAAATCCAGTTGTTTCCTTCTTCAACTTTTAATCTATAAAAAAGAAACAAATGTTAAGTATGTAAAATTGTAATGTCTGATAAGAAAAACATACTGTAAATAACCTGTCAGATCACAATGTGCATGAGAATACGAAATTTTCACGATCATAACAATTGACACTTACATTAGTCAAGTTGTAATGCAATCATTTAATTTAAGAAATTGTAAAGAGAAAAATCAAGAAATCTAGCAGGGTAAATATATTTAAACCTTTAAAAGAAATTAGGAGGTGACAATTAGTAATTAATTTTGAAGGCGCAGATTGACAGGAATGCACGAAGTGGAAATAAGCGGTGAAAATAAATTATCATGACAGAAATTAACAGGCATTATTGATCCATGTTATATTTAGCAAAATACTATATCATTAATGGTAAAGTATTACAAGAAAAATCAGTAACATATCACCAATAGTAATATTCCTCAAAAAAATACTAAACTCAAGATAGATTTTGATTTAATATTTCTGAAAATTTGATAGTAGAAACCTCTTTCAAACTACAATGAAAAGTAGGAAAAGAGAAAATTGACATGTAGATGTAGAAACCTAGTGTGAGAGTTATAAAAAGATTTCAGGTCAAACACCATTCAGATGCAATAACACTTGTATCTACACCACAAGCTTCTTCAAATTCATTCAACTATGGTTTCAAGTTCAACTGCGCTTAAAAATACTAAAATTTCTTTATTGGAGGTTGGTTTTTGAATGTTGGTTGACTACTGAATTTCCTTCACCTATGAAGTACTATCTCATCCAGTAGCCCGAGTTCCTTCGCCTTCTCGGAGGTCAAAGTCACGATACAACCATGGTTTTGATCGATTTCTTGGTGTGGAATGAGAATAACTTGACTAAAAGATTATGTGATGCCGTCAGCTTTTTTGTTAAGGCGAACGCATCAAAGACGTCGCCGGAGATACTTCCATATGATGGTTGAATAGTTATAATAGAATGAGGGAGGGCATGACGCTTGCCCTTGCCGGCCGCAAGGAGTAACGCACCTATGGAGTATGCCTAGCCGATGCGGAGCGTAGACACCGGACAACTAAGATGTTGCATGGTATTATAGATAATAAATCCGGAATTTATCGACCTTCCAGAGTAGTCAATGTACATGTTTATAGACTCAGAGTTTAAGGATTTTAACAAAAATAGTTGATATTTGACCGCATATGTCATGTCTTTGTTTATAAGGACGTCAATAATCACAATATGTTGTTTCGATAAGATGTTGGGAGAGAGATTGCGCGCACGGACGGAACAACACCGAATATTCCACAAGCAGTGGCAAGTGCGGACGAAAACAGTAACGACGCGAACAACAACGGCACGAACAGCAGTGGCGAGCGGAACAACACGCGAAAAGAAAATAGCAGTAGAGAGCGGATCAGCACGTGACAAGCAAACAAGTTGTTTGTGCTGATCCGTTCTCTACTATTATTCACTTATCGTATGTTGTTCCGCTCACCGCGGTTGTTCGTGTCGTTGTTGTTCACATCATTGTTGTTCCGTCTGCACTCGCCGCTGCTTGTGGAATATCAGATGTTGTTCCATCCGCGTGCACAGCCTCTCCCCCGACATCTTATCGAAACAACACATTGTGATTATTGACGTCCTATAGACGAAGCCATGAAATCTGCGGTCAAATATCAAATACTTTTGCTAGAATCCATAAACTCAGATCCTATAAACATGTACATTGACTACTCTGAAGTCCATTTAATTCTGAATTTATTATCTATGATACTATGCAACATCTTAGTTGTCCAGTATCTACGCTTCGCATCGGCTAAGCATACTCCATAGGTGCCTTACTCCTTGTGGCCGGCAAGGGCAAGCGCCACACCCTCCCCCATTTTATTATAACTATTCAACCACCTTATAGGAGTATCTCCGACGACGTCTTTGATGTGTACGCCTTAACAAAGAAGCTAATGACATCACATGATCTCTTGGTCAAGTTATTCTCATTCCACAACAAGAAATCGATCAAAACTATGGTTGTATCAGAACTTTGACCCCCGAGAAGGCGAAGGAACTTGGGCTACTAGATGAGATAGTACTTCACAGGTGAAGGGAATTCAATAGTCAATCAGCATTCAAAAACCAGCTTCCAACAAAGAAGCTTTAGCATTTCTAAGCACAGTTGAACTTGAAACCTTAGTAAAATGAATTTGAAGAATCTTGTAGTGTAGGTACAAGTGTTATTAAATCTGAATGACGTTTGACCTGAAATCCTTTTATAACTCTCACATTGAGTTTCTACATTTGCATGTCAATTTTCTTTTTTCCTACTTTGCATTGTAGCTTGAAAGAGACTTCTGCTATCAAATTTCTAAAAATATTAAATCAAAATCTATCATGAATTTAATATTTTTTAGAAATATTACTATTGGTGATATATTACTGATCTTTCTTATAATACTTTACCATTAATAATATGTTGTTTTGCTAAATATAACATGGATAAATAATGCCCTGTTAATTTCTGTCGTGATGATTCTTTTCACTGCTTATTTTTACTTGGTGCATTTCTGTCAATCCGCGTCTTCAAAATTAATTACTAATTGTCATCTCTTAATTTCTTTCAAAGGTTTAAATATGTTTACCCTACTAAATTTTTAAATTTTTCTTCTTTACAATTTCTTAAATTAAAGGATTGCATTATAACCTAACTAATGCAAGTGTCAATTATTATGATCGTGAAAATCTCGTATTCTCATGTACATTGTGATCTGGCAGATTAATCATATTATATTTTTCTTATCAGACACTATAATTTTACATGCTCAATATCTATCTTTTTCTTATATATTAAAGCTTGATGAAGAAAATACTTGGATTGAGTTAAACAGATATTCAATTATCTGTTTGACTAAATGAAAACTTACCAGTTGGAAGAGTATTTAATCATTTTAGACGTATTTGTCATTTTTGATGACGGTGGCTGCAAACAGAAGGGCTGACGCGGTAGCCTGCTGCTGCGGCAGCTGGAGAGGGGTTCCGGGCGGAGCCTGCAGTGAGGGTGTAGGTCCGGCAATGGGGACAGCCGCCAGCTAGGGCTTAAATCTAGCGATGGGGTCAGCGAGGGCTGCAGGGGCTGCCGACGAGAGAGGAGATGGGGCGGCTGCAGAGCTATCGGCCGAGGGCGGCTGCTGGAAGCGATGGGGGCGGATGCGGAGCCGGCGGCCGCTGGAAGCGGCCTGGTCGCGGAAGAGAGAGAGGGGGAGGGTCGATGCATTCATGAGGGGAAGGCCGGCGGCGAGGCGGCGTCGGACGGTGGGTGGTGTGAGGAGGGCGGCGGCGGCGTGCGTGAAAACCGAATGCTGAGAAAAATCCAGCCCCTAGAACCCCTCGTCTACCAAGCACCAAAACCCTTTCGGTGAGGCCGGCGTCGTCGTCGGCGAGGAGCATGAGAGGGAGGAAGCTAGCCAAGTTGCTTGGCGGCGCCGAAAGAGCGAAGCAGCCCCCTTTCGCACAGTACGTCCTCCCCTCTCTTAAGCCCTAAACAGTGATGTTTCCCACTTGCCCCTCTCTCTTTCCCTCCTATTCTCTTCTCTGCCCCTAAACCATCTACGTAATATCATCCATTATTATTGTAAATTTCTATGACGGTGGTGTTTTGAAAAAAAAAATTGAGTCGAATAAATCAATGGGTAGAAGAGAGGAGGAAAGGTATTTGCATTCCATGTGCAGAGAGAGACTGAAGAGAGAAGGGAGAGATGTTAAGGTTGCATATGGTTGGTAGAGGATAGAATAGAAAGACTAAATTAGTGTGCGATAATTGCTATATCTTTTTGGTCAATTCAGAAAGTTGGGTGTACCTTTTGACAAATTGTCAAAAATATTTATACGAACAAATAAAAAAAATTGAGGTCGACATAAAGTATATTTTAAAAGTCATTTATTGGCCTTATAAGAGAGCTCTACAAAATAGTGTATAAGGTGTTTTAGAATTTATAAACTCTTTAAATTTATTTGGTAATTTTTTTTAAAAATAATTTATAAGCTGTTAAAATAAGTCTATTTTTAAAAAAAGTAAGAGAGACCCTACTTTTTTAAAAAAAATTTTATTTTAATAATTTTCTTCTCTAAAATATCCTTCTATAATTTTATTAATTTTCATCTTAGATTCTATAGAATTTTACAAAACTAACAACTTTCTCCATGTCGACTTCTTTTTCCAGTCTCCGATACTCCCTTCCATTTTTTTCTCTCTCTCCGGTGTACAAATTCTCCAACTCGATTAGAATTTGATTTTTGTCTGTCTAACTTTATCTTAGGATTTAGAAAAATAAAAGTGTCAAATATATTATTGATCAATTTTTAACTATAATTTT
>JBBMJZ010000075.1:637702-678503 GCA_037833815.1 Zingiber zerumbet
GACATTTGACCAATGTGATTCTTTTATTTCAAAGTAAATGTTTACAAAAAACTAGGCTTTTAGTATACACTCTAACAAGATGTGGGTACCCGGAACTTTGCTTTCAAAGTTCATTTCTTTTTCATTATTGTTCATCTTCTCTACTATCGTTTGTCTTACTTGAGCACCGGAGTACCTATGCGGGGGACCCCTTCCTGGCCCGGTGATTGGCATTTTTTGCCTCTAGTTCTTCTTTATGGTATGCAAGTCCTATAGTGGTACCATGTTACGATTTCTTGGAGTCTCCATACGCCCAGCATCAACGCCACATAATCAGTTTATCATCTTCACCAATTCTAGACTGGATCAATAAGGAATGCCATCTAATAAGGTAATTCTAGACTGGATCAATAAGGAATGCCATCTAGTAAGGTGGGAATGCAATCTAGTAAGATCACCTTACAACATTGACCAATATCTTTGCTATTACTCGAAGGGTTCAAAATCATATACTCAAATATTTAATTTATGTACTTATAAAATATGAGATAATACATACCAAATGTCCACGTGGAAAAATCATAGTAGAACAATACAAACATACAAAAAATGGGCCACTTACATGAGTGCAGAGATGGTGTTATTTATAAGTTTTAAGTTCAAAATTTTAGATTAGATAGGCTTTATCGAGAGTCTTCAAGAGAGGAATATGATCAATATGCGCTTGATTTTAGAGGTTGTGGTGGCTTATAAAGTGTAAGTTTAGTAAAATTGAAGGGGAGAAAAAAAGATTAATTACGCATATTAATTGCTCTCGTAGATTAAACAAGGTCGTGTGTGTTTTCCCGTCTGCTCGTGTGCGTTGGCGTGGCGTGGCGTGGCGTTCGTTGTCACATAGACAGTCATATCCCAGCGAGGCTAAACGTCCAGCAGACGGCAAGTCGCATCGTTTGAATATCTTTATCAGAGTCAACGTGATTAATCACAATACGAATTGCAGCGGCTCTTAATTAGTTGGGAAACCAATCGGCCCATATCACTCCCCACACACGTACTTGCGCTCCACTTTCCTCCTTTCCAACGCACTGCACGCATGACGCAGGCAGGCGCCAGCAGCGACATGGTTTCAGCGCCATGCATAGCGAACTCTGCGACAGGTACGACGTCGATTTAGCCATTAGTTACAATATCAGACACATAAAACAGAGTCTTCGGATGCCTGAGAGAAGTGGACAACTATAGATCACATGTATATTCTGACTCTCGATGGACGAGGAGGAGAAATATCCGGGGGTCGTATTCAGAAGATTTAGGCTGCAGGCGAGGGAATTCCCTGAAATGGCAAAAGGAATAGCAACCGACGGCGACGGCGACGGCGACGGCCACTGCCTTGGCAGAGGAGGAGGCGACGAAACGGAACGCCGTGACTACACTGTGGTGAGGATGGAGCAGCGACACGTGGAGTTGAAGTGACCGTCTTACTGTCGAGGGGGAATTGAATCTTGAATCAATGGATGAGTATATGATTTGATTTGATGGTGGAAGGTGATGGCACAGTAGGAATAGCAGTTGTGGTGGTGATATATATTGAGGAGGAGGGGATGCGTAAGACGTCATGGTGATGTGTTTCGATGGCCGAGGATTGAGACGGAAAAGCTATCACACGTAGCGTGTTGGTCATGAATTACAGAGCCTGCGACTTGCTTGCAACGTCCATGCAGACAATGCATGGGTGAGAGATCGAGAAGATGACGAGGAAGGCAGAAGGTTGATTCGATCGGTGGATTGACGATCGACATACAGGTGTTGATGGAGCAAAGTCGCAATCGAATTTAATGATCATTAAGACATCATCAGGTGTTCGATCAAACTACTTTCTAGTCTCTGCTCAACCATGCATGCATTGACGTCTGGTAGCGTGTTCAGATACACAATTGGACAACTTGCTTTCCCCCGAATGACCTCTGCAATTGGATGGTATTCCCAAAAACCAAACAAGGAATTAATACAAACACTTCATTAGTTGGAATTGAAATGTGTTTTAAGTAAAAGAAATGTGTATTCAGTAGCTTGGAAGAAGAACGTACGCATTAGAAATTGAATCTCAAGCAGATGAGCAAAACAAGAAGATCAAACAACATCATCTGCCTTTATAAGCCAAAGTTACAAGATGAGTACTATACTGAGCTTGTTTCTCTGTTTTAATGATTTGCGAACCTTAATCTTTCTCCAACTCCACTTGGCACCTGGATAACTTATCAAATTCGGATACGCAAAAAAGGGCATTTCTTTGCTCTTGGTTTTTCCGTGATTCTTGTTCAATCTCTGGAGCAGTCCAAAAGACCCATGGTCCACCGACAGCTTTCCTCCCGCTGCACATGCATCTGGGGCACATTTGCATTACTTATTACGATAACAGATCGACTGAGCTGTGTGCATAATTTTGAGAGAGTGGAAGTCAATCGCGATGTTTATTATCTTTCATCATGTCCTTCCACAACCAAAATTGGATCCAATCATTGAAGTTCAATCATGGAGCATCTTTGTTCAGCGTGCCTTCTTCTTTACTCCAATTAGCCAGACTTAGACCTAACTGCCGGAGACACAACACAACACCTAAAGAGCACACAGGGACCATTTCCTTCTTCCAGACACAAGCTACTTCATCTCTGCACATGGCTGCAAGAACAGAAAAGCACCTAATTCTTCCTCATCCACCATCTGCCTACTTTTTGTTCCTCCCTCTTCACTGGATCATTGGAGCAATTAATATATACTTTGCCATTCTATCAGTTTACAAGGATGAAAGAATCATTGCTGACTTGCTCATTTTCCACGGACTACTTTGAATTTTTCCGACTTGCTCGATATCTTTATAATTGTGGACAGCTGATTCTTTTTATCACCAAATTAAACGGCGAGAGCAGAGGCCCAAGTAGCAAGCTAAGGGATATAGCCATGTGGAATAAGGTTGCTAGTTATTAGTGATCACAGCTTGATGCATGGATGAAAGATATTGGGTTTGTCAAATTTTGACGACTTTGAATTTTTCTTTTTCATTATTTATTGAGAAAATATTTTTAATCTCTACCACTTTGAAAAAAACACGGTCGTTATCTATACATCCACAAGGAAGCTAAGATAGATGTGAAAATGGCTCTGGGCTTGATTAAACCTATACGTAGCATGATTGAGCCCTCGCATAAGATGGTCCATGACCAGGAAAGCATTGCTACCTCCAAAATCCAGCATCTACATCAGCCGTTTATTTATCGTCTGCAGCTTCCAACCCAGCGTCCCCACTTGAGTCTTGACCATCAAAGTCGATTTCCAAAATTTATTTACTTTCTAAGGGTCCCACCGAACGCGTTCCCTGTCTGCTGTCCGCATCAAGCACTGTTGTCGTATCTAGCCGAACCGTTCGCTGCTCGACCGGCCTCGTACGAGTTTAATAAGGGAGGAAGGAATTGACGCCGGCCGAACAGATAATTTGGATTATTAATCTTCTTCAAAGGAATTAGTTAATCGCTTGCTTTGCTCCACTCTTCGCTTGTTTCTCTCCTCCCCTCCGCCATGGCGGTGCGCCTCCGTCGCCAAATTCGCACCGAGTTACCTGCCATTTCTGCGTCTTCTTTGCCCAATTGATCTCTTCGCTCTTCGCCATCGCAGCTCCGGCGCCTCGCAATGGAGCTTCTCCCGCTGCTTCTGCTGGTCATCCTCGCCGGATCTGGCGACCCTTCGTCGCCGGTCCGTTCGGCGGTGTCCGATCTGGCGGGGGACCGCTCGGCGCTGCTGGGCTTCATGGCTCCGCTCCGCCACGAGCCGCGCCTCCAGTGGAGGACCAACGCGTCGGCCTGCGACTGGGCGGGGGTCACCTGCGACTCCGGCCGCACTGCCGTGCTCGGCCTCCATCTTCCTGGCGTGGGACTCATGGGCTCCATCGCCGACGGTACTCTCGGCCGTCTCTCCATGCTGCGCGTTCTTTCACTTAGGGCCAACCGCCTCTCGGGTCCCATCCCCGCCGACCTCGCGAGTCTTACCCAGCTCCGTGGCCTTTTCCTCCAGGGGAATATCTTCTCCGGCAGCATCCCGCCGGGCTTGTCCAGGCTGACGCTTCTCTTCCGGCTCGACCTCTCCAGCAACAATCTCACCGGTACGGTCCCGTTCGCAGTCAATAACCTCACCAGGCTCACGGGGCTCTTCCTCGAAAATAACCGCCTCTCTGGCAATCTTCCCAGTATCAGCATCGCCTCCCTCGATAACTTCAATGTCTCTCATAACGAGTTCAATGGCTCCATTCCCCCAAGCCTTCAGCGATTCCCGGCGGCTTCCTTCGAGGGCAATTTGGGCCTCTGTGGCGCCCCTTTGCTCCCGTGCAATCCCTTTTTCCCGTCTCCGGCACCTTCCCCCGAGGCCAACGAGGCTCCGACTCAGGGTTCGTCAAAGAGGCTCTCCACGGAAGCCATAGTCGCGATCGTCGTGTCTTCCATTACAGGATTGTTGTTGCTCATGTTGTTGCTGCTCATTCTCTGCGTCGTTCTACGGCGACGGAGGAAAAGGACCGGCCGCACGAAGGAAAAATCAGCGAAGGGGTTAGAATCGGCGACTGTGGCCGCGGCGGCCGGGAGATCTGGCGAGACAGGCATAACCTCATCATCCAAAGATGAGATGAGCGGCAGCGGCGGTACGCTGGTGGAAGCGGCGGAGCGGAACAAGCTGGTGTTTGTGCGGAGCGGCGTCGGGTACAGCTTCGACCTAGAGGACCTACTGCGGGCGTCCGCAGAGGTGCTCGGAAAGGGAAGCACGGGGACGTCCTACAAGGCGGTGCTGGAGGAGGGCGCCACCGTGGTGGTGAAGCGCCTCAAAGGCGTGTCCGCTGCCAAGCCGGAATTCGAGTCGCATTTGCACACCCTCGGCCAGGTGGAGCACCCCAACCTCCTCGCCCCGCGCGCCTACTACTACTCCAAGGACGAGAAGCTCCTCGTCCTCGACTACCTCCCGGCCGGCAGCCTCTCCTCCCTCCTCCACGGTCAGTACACCCACATGCGCCAGCTGTTTGTTTTCTTTCCCATTACACTTCACTTCCCTCTCAATCATTTTTTCCCTGCCAAATTAGCACAGCCATTATTACGTTCAAAGTTTTGAATCAATTTCCCTTCTCTTCTGCCTTCCCCTTCCATCCCGACTGAATCGACGGTAATAATAAGTAAACGACGCAGTGAATAATAATATCGAAGAATAGCAAGTGGCAGTGCCGTAGTGAACAACTGCTGTCTGTGCTCGTAGAGACAACCGCGATGAGCCAGCACTCCTCCCTCAATCAAGGTACTGTTAGGATGAAGTGTTGCCCGAGATTCCTCGGTCCTTGTCGGTCCGTGCTTAAACCCCAGTCCGTAAGTTGTTATAAAAGCGAGAGCATTCCATAAAATTAGGTTTTGATTTCCCCTTCAATAGTGCTAATTATGATTTAAAGAAGATTAACAGTCTAAATCATTGTCATTGATGGGTCGGTCGGTTCCAGTGCCTGCAAAAAGGGTTTTAAAAAGGAGGGTTTCAACTTTCAAAGTGATGGTATCCAGCTGTTTTGTACTTTTATCAGTAGTTACCTGTCCTTCTTAGCAGACAGTTTTCAATAGGCTTTACTGCGGTGGAGAACACTTGCATGTCGAGCAACAAATGGAAAAGGGATGAAAATTGTCTCATGAAAAAAAAATTCAGAAGCGACAAGATTCATTCTCGTAGCATTTGAACTCTAGATCATGAAATGCATTATGAATTGAGATAAAAAATAATAATTATGAACAGGGAATCGTGGAGCGGGTCGGACGCCGCTGAGCTGGGAGAGACGGATTCGGGTAGCGCTGGCGGCCGGCCGCGGCCTCTGCCACCTCCACACCTCGGCTCACCTCGTCCACGGCAACGTCAAAGCCTCTAACGTGCTCCTCCGGGCAGACGACGTCGACTCCGCCGTCCTCTCCGACTTCGCCCTCCACCCGATCTTCAACTCCGCCCCGCGCCACCGGCTGGCCGGCTATCGGGCGCCGGAGGTGCAGGAGACGCGGCGGCACACCTTTAAGTCCGACGTGTACAGCTTCGGCGTGCTCCTTTTGGAGCTCCTGACAGGGAAGGCGCCGAACCAGGCGTCGCTGGGCGAGGAGGGGATCGACCTGCCGCGGTGGGTGCAGTCGGTGGTGAGGGAGGAGTGGACGGCGGAGGTGTTCGACGTGGAGCTCATGCGCTACCCGGACACAGAGGAGGAGATGGTGCAGCTCCTCCAAATCGCGATGGCCTGCGTGGCCAGCGTGCCGGATGCGCGGCCAGATTTACCTGAGGTCGTCCGCTTGATCGAGCAGATCGTCGGCCGCACGGAGGGCGAGGAAGGCCTGACGACTTCCCCGGTTGAGGCAGCCAAGGGCGGCGGTGATGCTGGCGGAGGGATTGCGCCACCTGCCGCCGGCGCCACTCTCTGAAATTGTGCAATTTGTGATGAAGAAAGATGCAATTGTTAAATTTCCATTGTTTCATTTTGTCTGCCGCCTTCAACGATTGATCACATCAAAAACATGTTCTTTGTCCTAATCAATGCAATTCCATGGTTTGTGGAAAGGCAATCGGTTGTTAATCTAGTAGCAATAGATTTATTTTTTTTAATGATTCATATAATCAAATTAAATGAATCATCCAGATTAATAAATCTTAAGGAAATAAAAAATGTGTATTTATAAAAAATATTAAGATTCGGTCTTTCTTAATTCTCGTCCAATTTCTTACAAAACCACAAGAAAATACTAGATCCCCTACTTAAATTGTTGATTAAAAAAAAAATCCTAAAATAGCATTTTCTGTTCTGTGTGTATATATATAAATACGTTATATGGGCTTTGCCAGGCCGGGCTAGTTCGGCCCATTATAGCGACAAATGTTAGAAATCCGACTTTCTATGTTTTTACCCTTCAAAGCAGCTATATCACGATGCCTTCTGCGATCTTGATAGCAATCCGATAAAATGAGGCCCTTCTTCTCCATTCTCCGTTCCCATTCTGTCTCCGACGACATTCTGAAGCATCGAGAAACCCTAGACTGAGAAGCTAATGACAAAAAGTTTCCACCACCGTTCATACTCCGCACGAGCCGACCCTTCTTCTCTCTCGGGTCGCCGCGCCGAGACAATACTCTTACAGGGTTTGGGGGGGGGAGTGCGTAGCTTGGGCAGTTGGGGCAGTTGATACTTGGATAAGAGGCGTAACGCAGCCTTGCAACTCTGCTTGGAAGTTTGAGCAGCTTCTTTATCAGAGATTACAACTGTGTATACGCTGTTTAGTTGCCAGAATTGTGCCGGTAGAATTGTGAGTTTTCACAGTCAGCGCTTCTGCATCATCGGCTAGCCCAATCAACGAGCACTGGTTTGTAAGCACATTACCGATCTATGTAGAAAATTATGCATTATTTTTCAGTGCCTCTGGATTACTATAAATTTATTATACACTACCAACTTGAGTTCGAGGGGGGCCTGACCTCGAATCTTTTGTAAACTATATTTTGGTTAGTGTACGTAGGCCATTCATCTGTTTTACCAAGCCCAATAAACTATTTGTCTAATATGAAATAGTAACACTCTTATGCACACGTTGAGTGGGATTCAAAAGATTAACCGATGTGAGTGGGATTCAAAAGATTGTTAATGGTAACGCTAACACTTGTTATACACAGTGTGACAGGGATTTCGGCTTCCTGGTATTGATGGTAAGATTCTATATTTTGTTAGTGTATCTGCATGTCCTTATCTCTACCTAATGCCAAGTAATTAAACACACAAACCCACTCGAATCTGTTCCTATTTCTTAGGCCTGACATATTAATTAGATTAGACTTGGACACACCCTACGTCTACACGTATATATATATTATGTTCCTGTCGCTATAGTAGTACAGCATCATGCAAGTTCCATCAAACTAGCATAACAAGGACAACCATTGAGGTTCAATTAAGTTAACTTGTTAGTAATTAATGGATTAACTGTTGGCAGATGTAACTCAGATTCTGTTTCTTGCAGAAAGATAACAATAAGGAAAAGAAAGAGGAATAAATTCCAACTCCTTAATAGCTCATCATCGACGCATGCATGCATAACCATGCATTTACGTTGACTTCAGCAATGCTTTTCCATTGGATATTGTTGTTTACAGAATGATGCTTTACCTATTTGACTTGGACATGAGTTGCTATATGATTGCTGTATAACTTTGCGTATTCTTCAATACTCTTTTCTTTTTTTAAAAAAAAAATCTTCAAAGTTGAAGGGGAGAAATACTAATATCTTATAACTAATTAGGAAAGTAAAAAAATAACATTTCAAAAAAAAATAGAGCTAAAATATAAAATTCAGAAAAGGTTGCCAAGATGTTGACAAACTTTTCCAAGTATTAAATCCTTAGTAGTGCACTTAAACCCCCTTTCTATCCTCCACCCTAAATGCTCGGAACAATTGGCATGCCCAACCTGATTGAATCAGATCACTTGTATTGATGCGGTCGACCAAACTGTTTGAACTGCTTATATTGATCACTTAAGATCTATTAGACCATTTAGTCTGGCCAAACCAATTAGAGCCTACCCAGTTTACCTAAGCTGATCGGTCAATTGGCTTTCCTAACTTAATGAGACAGATTGGTACTAGCATGTGTGATGTAAAATGCATACTTGGGTAGTGGGCTCAAACTTATAATCTGACAGAATTTTCATAATTATGATTTAAGGACTATAAAGAACAGCAATATGCAATACAAAGATATTGTGTGTAGGGATGTAAATGAGTCAAGTTGTCAAATTTTATGATATTCAAACTTATTTAATAAGATAATTGAGTCAAATCAAGTATAGTTTAACATGAATTAAATTGTTAAAATGGTTACTCAAGCTTGATTTGATTTTTTTTTAAAATGAGTTTGAGTTGTTTAGATGTTATCAAGCATTATTTGATTGTTTGAAATTTTTAAATTTTTATGATTAATTATTGAGTTTGATAATATAATGTTTTTATTCATTTTAAAATATTTATTTATCTATTATGTTGATAAAAGTTTATTGCTGAACCTATTCGCCAATTTTGTTGGTGAACAATCTCTTTTCTGAATATCAATGAGCTGGATACATGTGTTCTTGAACCAGAAGAATTCAAGCTAGGAATCATATTTTTGTCCCAATGCAGTGACAGGACTGCTCGATCATTAAAGAATGCATCAGTGACGACCTGAAGGCACAATTGTCGGGCACTGTTCCCTCCAATTGATTAAACGCAATCAGTAGGTGACGAGATCATGATATACTTGATAGGAAAAAATAAGAAAAGAAAAGAAAAATAGCTAGCAATATGAACGGAATGGAATTGTTTGATGCAGCTGGTTCCAACTCCACTGTCTCACGAGCATCGATTCCAGGCCACTACATCGCCTCATTGGCTGAAGGGCGAGAGAGCTGCACGTACGGTGTGCGCAGAGATTCTCCAATCCGCCGCGGAAAAAAGCTTCCCTCCTTTTTATACTAATTATGGCACGAAAGAACAGCTCCAAAGCACGCACCACTGTGCTCAGATGCCCTTCTTAATCGCCTCGCCTGCATGCCTTCTCCTACTTATAAATAGAGGTCAATCCATCCCTTCGTAGTTGCACCACCAGTTACTCATCTCTCTCTCTCTCTTATATCCAACAATTCATCGCCATCAGAAATAATGTATCACGGAAGCAGTTCGTATTCTTCTGGTGAGCTTCTTAATTCTGTTCTATATATCGGAGATATTACAAGCGTTTCTATGGTTTCTGAACACGATTAAGTTTGGTCACGTACAGGTGGTAGGACTGCGCCGAGGCGACCAATCGAGTATGGAAGGACCTACGTGGTTAGGCCAAAGGGGAGGCACCAGGCCACCATTGTGTGGCTTCACGGTTTGGGCGACAATGGATTAAGGTCAGACTTAAATCTCTGTCCAAATCTTGTTCTGTTTGCCACTCAAGAATTCTTCCGAGTGTTTCTTTTAATTTCGCTGCTAAGCAACCGATTTAGATGGCTGTCGTTGTTGCAGGGAATATTAGCACTTTTTAACCTCTGTCTGTCTTGTCCATGCAAAATTCCCACACTAGACAAAAGCAAGTGGGGGAAAAAGAACACACACACAAAGAGAGAGAGAAGCTCATATACCTAAATCTTGTTGTTCCAAATAAACGATTTGTTTGGGGGTTTGCTAGCTTAGTGACGAGCAGTCGAGCACAAACAGAAACAGAACATGTTTTTGTCAGTGGACCAGAACAAGCAACTGTTTTTGTTTATTTCATTAGTGAAACCAAAGAGAATAAAGAATAAATTTAGCTATTATATATATATAAGCACATTAGATATTCCTTAACATAGTTTATTGAGCAGTTGGTCCCAGCTTCTGGAGTCCCTTCCTCTGCCAAATGTAAGTGCGGTTACTAACTTCATCTTCGGCAATTGCATTTAGACATGCCACGAACGGATTTAACTTTGGAATTGTACTTTTTCATGTAGATTAAATGGATATGTCCAACTGCTCCTACTCGACCTATGGCCATGCTCGGTGGATTTCCCTGCACAGCATGTCTGAATTCTGGTTTATGAAGTAGTTCTGTTGTAGTATATTATATATACGTTTTTGGAGGAAATGGTATAGACCATGTTTTCTTTTTGTGGTTTCTGATAGGGTTTGACGTTGTGGAAATCAAGGAGGATGGCCCTGATGATGTTGATGGACTGGATGCTTCAGCGGCACACATTGCAAATCTTCTGTCTTCTGAGCCATCTGACGGTGCTTTATTTGTTTTTTACTTTTTTTTTTAATTAATTTCTATGATATAAATTTAGCTGACTCTTTGCTTGGATTCATCCAGTGAAACTTGGGATTGGTGGGTTTAGTATGGGCGCTGCTACCGCCTTGCACTCAGCAGCTTGCTTTGCGTATGGCAAGTATGGAAATGGCAGCCCGTACCCCATAAACGTCAGTGTAATTGTCAGTCTCAGTGGCTGGCTTCCATGTTCCAGGTCTCTAAACTCTGTTTTATTCAGAATCGCAACGTCAGGAAAATTATTACGTTTCTGATATATGAACCCAAAAATTAGGACTCTGAAAACGAAGATTGAAAGTTCACAAGATGCTGCGAGGAGGGCTGCCTCCATGCCTCTCTTGCTCTGCCATGGGAGAGGTATGGATCATGAGTTAATAAAAGAAGGAGAAGGGGGATAAGATTTCCACACAAAATTTTGATGAAGCATAGTTTCAAATTAGTGTTCGAAATGCAGGGGACGGAGTAGTGCCTTACAAGCTTGGGGAAAGGTCTGCAGAGATTCTTAGGATCTCCGGGTTTAGAAATTTCATCTTCAAGACCTTTAATACGTATGCTTTATTATTTCTTCCATTAATATATCTGCAGTTTGAAAAATAAATTAATTGATTATTAAACAAACAAACAAACAAACTCTGAGAGGTGGAATTTGTCAGGCTCGAACATTACACAGTACCTGAAGAAATGGATGATGTCTGCAAGTGGCTTACAGCGAGGCTACGGCTTGATGGGCCTCGCACTTAAATAGGAGACATGGATTATAAGCAGATATCTTATTCTATGCAATGAATGGTTTTGTTATATTCTTAGCAGTTTGAGTGTGTACAGTGTTCCTCTTATCGGTAGATTCTTCTTTTTAATTTTGTTGGTTTGGCAGTGTTTAATGGATACGTGAGTTTGTGTACGTACATCTTTGTTCACAAGTGAATGGTTCTATTATTTTTCTAAATATTAAGGGTGTGATGACTACCAAATCCTAAACTACATGCAGTTGGTTCTTCCATGCTTTACATTCTGTAAATTTCGTAGGAAAGGTACCAGACATATTTGTAATATATGTGCCTACAGGTCGATGCAAAATCAAAACTTAAACTAATAATTATCAAAGAACTATTACTTGCGATAAATATTCAAAGTTCTATCAATGAACAACGGCAATCAAGAGATTTTCAAATATCCTTTACTATAGGCTAGAATTATGGCACAATGTGTGTTTTGAGATAACAAGAGAAACAAAAAAAGGAACAAAAACCAATAACTTGTCAAATAACTCGAGCTATATTTATTTAGGCGAAGACAATATTGTCTTACATATCATGATAAAATACAACTCTACATATCAATTAAGAAACTATAATTTCATCATCAGCTATCCGGCTTCAACATGAATATTAAATTTGCAAAGTGTGCAAATGATCTGTAAAATCCCAAGCAAATCTTACAGTGAAGTTCCGCCTGACAAATGCAAAATGATTGAGAAAAATCCTGATTCATCTTTTTGAATTGCTTCCAATGTCAGACAACCAAACTGCCAATAGTATCCTCTTTGTTCCTCTTCAACGAGCCAAGAACATACAAACGTAAAATTTGATCTGCTACCATAAAGAGGATAGGTTGATTGTCAAAGAAAATTTTGTCAAAGCAACAAACTCAACAAGCGTGGCCACAAAGGAAATCCAAGAAAATTCTCTCAAACCTCACCATCTTGTGGTGTCTCAAATAAGTTGTTTGTGTTAATGTAATGGCTTGATGGATTCCCCTGGTTGTCGGATCTCAACAAGAAGTCAGAGACACTCTGGCTGTAGACAACAATAAAGGGTCATAGATTGGACATGTTGGCAGTTGCTCCAGACCATATGTAATCATCAATCAAACGTTGGTGTTGCATCCATGCAAAGGTGCACCAACTTTCTTTGGTATTCTCCATAGAACTCACTAATTGCTTTGATATCCTCATCTTCCAAATTCCTTAGAGGCAATTGAAAACTTTGTTTCTCGTCCACAGTTATCGATGTTTCAACATCAGTTTGACTATTTGATGATGCTTGTGAATAGATCTCATGGCATGCAAGCAAGAACATTGCAGCTGTATCTGGTTGCCGAGCATCACGTAGAGTTGCAAAGGCCTCCACAAGAGCTCCAGCAGCAACATACAAAATCAGGGCTCTGTTATGGTGTTTAGAAAAATTTATCAACTTCACATATAAGTCAGTAAACTGATCAATATAATACATTCAAGATATTAAATTACCTCCAAATGTTATGTTCACTATGCAAAACATAACCAGCCCATCTTTGCAAGACCCTGACATAGGTAATAGTGGTTAAGTACATGCACAAAAGTAGAACTGCGCAACAATAACATTCAAAAGAAAGGCATATTCATGCATTATTCTTGTGATACAAATGAGAATAGATTAATAGGATCTAGATGAAGCCCTCAAAATCATTTGTGAGAAACATTTGTCAGGTGAAGATTAATGAAGGCTTTTGCTTCACACACCTTGAATAGTCAGATCCACGTAGATGAGTTGCGGCTAAAGTAGCAGCATCTGTCCAACATCCAGCATCTTGTAACTGTAGAATTTATAAACAGCATTAGACAAAGGGTTAAAGTCTAATTCTTGTGATGAACAAACACTTTCTTGATAAAAGCTACATATTACTATGTTGTGGCATATATGTCCTGAGCACTTGCTTTAATGCTAAACAATAGAGAATATGACACAACTCTTATGTGTTATCATCGAGGATATAAAACATTGCAACATAATAGAGCAACTTAGTTCTAAGAGAACTTAACTTCAACTTAATCAAATATGTTTTAGACAAAATTCATTATCTTTGACTATGGCACATATAACTAACGGATGCCCTTGAACCAGTATATTGGCCCACTTTTGTTGAAGTATCAGGCTAGCATGCAGAAAGCAAATAAGTAATATTCTTCTACTAATTTCTTGTGACGATCAAAACAATTTTAACATTGCAATAGTTAGTTATATGTTGCAAAATCAATAGGAGATCCTGGATTAATGGAGTTGCCATTTGTTGTTGTTTGTAGAAGTCATACCATAATTATGGGATTGACCAGAGCTTAGGGATTCTTTCAATTTCTTATTTTGGAACAATCAGCATGTACTTATCCTTGTATAGTGATAAATGTACCTAGTGATTATTCCTATCATCCAATTCTTGGTTCATGCTATCAAAGTCAGAAAACAACCTATCTGACATCAACAATAGCAATGGTTTATTCCTCATCTACCTCCATCACAATCACACCATCAACAAGACACCTACATAATACTCCACCTGGCTTACACTTAGATAACCATTCTTTGAAGATTACTCAACGTAGACTGAACAGGAGAAATTTTGAGAATGGTTTCAATCTACTCTTCTGGTAATCAAGGGCAAAGGGAAGTATGAATGACTATCTCTCTGGGATCTGTCCACTTCTATCGGTTGAAGCAATGGAGTGCCTAACCAGGAAGAAGAGAATTTCATTGTTACGGCATGGTTGATTAAGTGAATAGAGCCAAAGATGGCCACACCTACCTCTTCTACAAAACTGTGATCCAAGCAATCTTACTCTAGTCTTGAAAATATAGTCAAAGTGTTTCAAGATTTGGTCTGTGATCCATAAAATGCAACAAGGTATTCTTAGTGTGACTGAATACTACAATGCACAAATGAAATTGTCCTAGGAGAAGGATCTACTTATGATCCAAAGTGAGTGTCAGGAGCCTTTGACTTCCCTGAAGGACTCAATGCTGATCTCAATGAAGCGTGTGGTTGTTCATTCAAGACCAAGCCATTTCCATCTCTGGGACGTGTTTACTGAAAGCACCTATAATGTTGGTGTCAATCACAAATATAATCAAGCTATATTTTCCTTTCTCATATTGCTACACAGCGACCAATCTTGATTAAAGAAACTAATAAAATCGACCAAATTTGCCACAAGTTCGTGTACTAACAAGGTATCTATTAAAAACCTACTGTTGAACAGGAGTGCCAAACTGATGTGCCAAGCTGACACTCCAAGGATCAAAACCTTGGTGCTATTCTGATTAAAAGATTAGCAGTGCAATTGAATACAAGTGAAACTAACCTGAGAACATGCTTCTTGATATCTTCCAACAGCACAGAGAAGATGGATTCCTGACAATGAGTTATCTGTCCTTACCATATTTGCTGCAACAACCTAGAATTGACATTACATAAAAGAGCTTAGGAGTATTCTGAAACCTTCTTGTTTCATAGTTACATAGGCTAAATTAGATTATAAGATGCTTATCAACCTTTACAGCAAGCTCATGCAAAGACCGTGACACAGCAGAAGACAATGCCACTGCTCGTAAAGCATTTGGATAAAACTGAGATCCCTCTGGTGGCGTCGAGAGTAGCAAAGCTACAGCTGCTTCCAAGTCTCCAACAGAGATAAGTCTGTATAAACAATATATTATATAATTGAGCGAGCGAGCTATAAGAAATAGATAAAATTGCAATTTATATAGTAAGTTTGACTCTTTTTCCTTGTAGAAACAATGTTATCCACTGTTTTGGCCAGTTGCGCATTTAAGTTAAAAGAATTCTACTATATTTTAGAAAATACAAAATCATGTTGTCTGATACAGTGGAGTTATAAAATGACTAGTAATACAATTAGTTAGAAATATTTCTCCTTCCTCAACTACTAACAACTACAACCAGCCCTAATTTTTGCACCAGTCTATAGACAAATGTGATATACAATCATTGGGCATGACCATGTTTTTGAGTTTCAGGCACCTACAGTGGTGATGGAAAGGGAGACCCAAACAAAACAAATGCACTGGTTATAGCAGTCCAAGTGTATAATCATTCAGGACAGAGCATTTTCAAACTTATATTCATTGCATGCAGTGAACTTTTTGTTAAAGGAGGATTGACCATTTTGCATGTCCAAACCTACTGACATTCTTAATTAGTTAAAATGAAGCACTATCACTTTGCAAATACATAAGCATGAATTTCCATCACCTTGAGCATCAGGGAAGTAAAACAATTGAAGTTCCAAAACCTTCAACAATACCATCAAACAGAAAGAATGAAAAAATGATGAACCAGGCAACACCGAACCTGAGTCCACCGGCCTGGCCCCATGGAAGAATGAAGTTATTAGAGGAAGAAGAGAAAGGAGAGAGAAGAAAGAGAGGAAAAGAAAGAATTCCTCAAGAACAAAATGGCTTACACAGGCTACAAGATGATTCTCAAAATCAAAAAAGGTTTCTTAAATCTAGTTCAATTCAGAAAAGGAACTGGAAATTCTTAATGTTCAATCAATCTATTTCTCATTTCATAACTTAAAAAGAATCTGTTTTGTTGCAATTGCCTCTGATTTCAGAGAACCAGCATTCTCCTTTAAAGCAAATCACCGATGATCTAATTTTAGCATAATTTTAACCCTCTGTTTACTCTGAACAATGGAATGGAGAAGGAAAGAAATCCAAAGTGAAAAAAAAAATCCCTAGGGAAAGGAAAGAGAAGAAAAAAAAACTTTCCCTAAGAAAACAAAAAGGGCAAAAAAAAACTAGGAAGAGAAAGAAAAAGATAGAAGAGAAGAAAAAAATACAACTGCAGTCACGCGAGGTGCCGCAGCCGCACGAGTTCGTCTCGCGCAGGGCTGTTGTCTGCAGCTGTGTGAGGCCTGATTACGAGTTGGGAGAAATTCGAATGCTCAGTTGGGAGGGAGGAAGACGAGAAAATAATTAAAAAATGATGTTGATAGATTCATAAATCTGTTTGCCCATTAGGTAAATGGTAGAAAGGAAAATAATGCATCTTTTTTACGAAGCAAAAGTTTTCCACCGTGGATATTTTCCATAATTTTTATTTCCGTCCTCCCAAGTAAACAGGTCCTAAGAGACTATCCCTAGTCTATAAAATGATGTTTTAAATTGGTCAGTCTGAAACTAAAACAAGGAAATTCAGATTGACCAACTAAAACTCAACTAATAATCTGTCTTCTGTTGTTCACGGCAATAGTCAGGTCCCACCTCAAGAAAGATTTGATGTCATTTCCCAAACCCAAAACCCAAGCACAAAAACACCCTTTGACACTGGCTCAACGTGTCACTAAAGGTCCAGCTGAGCTTTTGCATATTCACCAGAATAGCAGTTAACTCATGTAGGAGCGATGACTACTACACATGGACACCAAGCATTCACAGACAACAATGTGGAACTAAGCAACAATTCAGAACTTACCTATCTCTCTTGGTGTCTGGCAATGGAACCCATGTGGCTTCCAGAATTCCAGCAATAACAATAATGACCTGGGACCACCCCAAGCAAGACCCAATGTCATATGAAATTACTGTGTCCCTTGAATAATGATATGCTAAATCTTAAAAAACAATCATAGGGGTCAAATCATATGAGGAACGTATTGATCCATGCTACAAGTGTTAAACTTTTGCTTTACTGAAACAAGATTCAGCTTTTAACCATCTACAAGTTGCCTTTGTGTCATAACTTTGACTAGGATATTGTGCAACATCCGTCATAACTTTGACTGGGGTATTGTGCAACTTCCTCTAGGCCATCCACAAAAGCAAGTTAAAATAAGAACTAGCAAATTATCATACATTCACAGGAATCCTGGTGTGGAATTTGATGCACAACCATAGATATGAAAGATGCATAATCTACTTACTCATGAACACGCTTTTGAATTGCCTCTTCTCCATCTAGTTTTGCATGCCAAGCAATTTGCTCATTTGCTTTTCCCCACAATTCCTCTTGGCTGAAAGCCATCATATTTAGCTGACCATACTCCTGCACACACATATATTTGGAAAAGGAACAGAAGATTAAGCATGATATCATAGTATTTTTGCTATTTAAAAAGGTCTAACTGAAACGTCACTAAATGCGCATATATATTTTCACATATCATTCAGTTACAATCTACTGGAACATTAAGTAGCAATAATGGAAATATCTGGGCCCAAATAAGAAAGAAAATATGTTCTTCCACAATTAATAAGGTTTACCACTGCTTCTGATGTTATTGAGCCTGCAGACCTTTCACGTGATGCTATCCGATTAAGAAGAGCACTTTCAGCCTCAGAAATTGATGCAGGCTTGGAGCTCTGCTGTGATTTATTTTCAGATCTTTCCAGCAAATGACTGAGGGCATGTGGTAGCTGTAACCAGAACAGCGCTTCCGAAAGTTCACCAAAAATAGCAGCAGCAAAGGCAAACCTTGCTGCAGAACCTTTGTTGACTAATGAAGCATATAACCCAACCCTTTCCTCATCAAGAATGCATCCTAAAAAAGGGAGTATAGAATATTATTTCCAATATCTCTTGTATATCTATAGAAAATTATCAAGAACAATGATAACTACCCTCTCTTCGATATGGCTCTAGAACCTTAAGAAGTAATTCGGGCACAACAATATCACCCACAGAGGGAAGAGTTGACTCGATCATAAAGCTTCGCAGGTCTCTTGGAGATGCTGGGACCAGGTCAGGAATCTGATATGGAAGAATACCTGAGGTTGCATTGTTCAAAATGAACCAAGAAGGTTTCACACCAAGCTGCAAGATTGTCCGTAATGCCTGTAGAGGTGGTGTAAGATGTCACCCTGAATAACTTCGTCACAAATGTGCAATTACCTCATCGCAAAAAAGAAGACATGATATGATGATAATGAAGAATCTAGCATCAAACTGGCCATTCAAGGACAATGGCCCACACAAAGTGGATAACTGCCCTAGGTTTAATTTCCTGTTTATTTGGTGAGAGATGGGAGTGTAAAGAGACTAGGAAAGTTAGGTTCCCTCTCGTCTCTCTAAAGTAAACAGGGCCCAGGTGTTGGTAATCAGGCGCTGCTAAAATAATTAGTCAATTAATCAAATCTTCAAAAGGATTATCATGGATGGTAGTGTCCTTTCAGCATAGGTTATAAAGTAGTATTTTTCTTTGAATTAGCATATGACTTACCAGTGCATGTGCTGTTGGAAATAACATAGGTACGCACAAAGGTACTGGTCGAAATCTCTCATTTAACACTCTGGACTTTGTGATTGAACCAGTCTTTGTGTCACTTCTGAATGCACAAGAATGAGAAAAGCATTTCAATAATTAACTCTGCCAAAAAAGTACAAAAAATAAAACATCGACAAAAACATCCTATGAGTCAGGAGGTTTGACATCTCTAATAATTGGGTATATAAAAAAAAAATCCAAATTTCACACAGCTAATGAAGGCCTTGTCATGAGACAAAACCACATGACACAAAGGATGATTTGTTTGTTAAAAAAAAAAAGTGTGGTTAAAGAGGAACTGCCAAGTCTCAAGTAATTCTGCTCAGTGCAGCTGCTCTGCTCTGTGATTGACAGCACCAATACACAGTAGGACTGCATCTGTAATTGCATGTCATTTGCACATATGTGGTGAAATGATTGGCATTATATGACCTTAATGCTACAGACCATGAATGGCTGAATATGCGTCCCCAGAGGGTGCCCAGTTGGCTAGAGGGTGACAGATTTGCTACAATGGGATAAAAATCAATTCCCAGCGGACGCATATCCTTGGGAAAAAAATTCCTCTCACCCCTAGCCATTTGCAAGTCGACTATAAGCTAACCCCGTGATTTACCTCCCTTAACATAACCTGGAGACACGTTGTGAGGGACGCTTGGACTAAGCGTAATCGCCCTTTGCTACAATGGAAGGCCTAATATGCACATTTACAAATTTGTGATTCTCATGAGCCCTCCATTAGACTAACAAGAAACTGGTTAGACTTACGGATACGTTTTGAGCCATTAAAAAACAAAACTACAAAAACTAGTGTAAAAGAGATGAGAATATAAGATAGAGGTAGGGTTAATATGTAAAACCAATCTCAGAGTAATTAGATGTAGAAAAAAAAGAATGAGAAAATTTATTAAAATAATACAGACATGTTCATAGATAGCTTTTATGATTAGACAAATTAAAAAGATTAGAGTTGAAATGGAAATGGTAGGGAGAAACTAAAAACACTATTTACCTTATTCAAAAGATATCTAAAAATTGGACCATTCTATGACCAGTTTAAAAAAAAAAATAGTCATGTCACACGAGCCGATTCTGACTGGGTCATGTGACTAAACGTGAGCCATTTAATCTATTTACTTAAACTAGTCATGTGACATGACAAAAATTGTGTAAACCATTAAATTAAAAGAGTCATGGCACACGATATTTTTACAAAAACCTACTTGTTTCACACATCAATCATCTTAAATAAAGGCTTCACTATTATATACTATTGCAGAATTCTCTAATTTGCTCCACAGGTAAATTAGTTATTCATGAAAGGGATGCATGAGAGCTTTCTCAAAATTATTCAGCAAGAAAAGAATGGAAAGTTGCAGAAAGAACCTACATATTAACCTCAATAAGGCGAAGACTACTGTCAGCTCCAGCTATGCATAAAACCAGTGGTTCATTTCTGTCTGTTCGTCTTGTCAGCCAATCAAGCTCCAAAACAAGCGTTCCAGGAGATTGAGGCTGTAAAAGGGCATTGGCCAATGGATCTGACGAGTCCTGTGATTTATAGTATTTAGTATAAAGCATAAACAAGAGCCTGATGCACTGAACAGACAACTATGGAAATTATGGTATTTATTGCGCAATCATATTAAGGTAATATTCTTAAGCATTTCACTATCATCTTCTTGAGATGAATGCCTATCCCTACAATGAGAAATCGTTCTCTCTTCAAGATTCTTTTCTTATCTAAAAGAAAATGAAACATGCCCCTTCACTAAGAATTTGATGTGTGTTCAATAGATGTCAAGTGGATAGCAAACCTTCATGCAGTTTTTTGACGATTGATCTCTGTAGCTGATTTCACATCTTGCCAAATGAAGGACAAGAATGACAATAAATTTTCAGATTCCATAATACATTTGCACAAATTTGTTACGAACACAAATTTCATTTCTTCTTTCAATTAGGATGAAATGAGATCTTGTTACTAGGATGAATCTGGAAAAATGCACATTCAAAGATACTAGAGGCTATCCTATAATGAAAATAGTATTCTAACTTTTATTTCATTGTTATCAAAGATGAAAAGGAACGATATCTGTCCTGCTGATCTCAAATTCTATAAAGTACCACTAGAATTGTCCCAGAAATACCAAAATCCCACTCCTAGTATTAAATTGAAGTGCATGCCCAACAGATGTGGTTGTCCAGTTAGAACCCACTAAAAATGTTGGTTAAGTCAGCTTGAAGCTATTCATAGTTTATACAAAGAATCAGCGGATAAAATAGAAAATTGTAGATGGTGTTAAGCTATTCATGCTTAGCAAATTTCTCTTTAGCCCATGGATTTTTGTATGCATGGCTCAGCATTGTCCACCATGAACATTTTGCTATCTTTCATATAATTATGTTCTTTCCTGGTCTGATCATGAAGCTAATAATAATGGTTTTCAGAAAGTATAAGAATTTAGAGATAATGTGTGAACAAATATATGAGTAAGTAGATGTATTAGTATGTAGACAAAGGGAAAGAATAAGCAAAGTGAACCAAACTAGTTATTTAAATCCCAATCTAAGGGGATCTGTCTCGTTAGTGTCAACCATGGTTTCAACTCTCATGTAGCATCCATACCACCAAGCTTGGTACTGGTGGTAGCTACACATACATGGGCCTATTTGGCAACATTGCACTATAATTATGTCAGGTTGATATTTATAACTTACAACAATAACAACTACATCAATCAAGTCTTATCCTACAAAGTGAGGTTGGCTATATGGATCATTCTACTATTTTATTATTGCTAACAAAATCTTTTTTTTTAGATGTCTCTTCTTCATGATGTGCATATTTGTCATAGTTTCACATCACCTGCCTAATTGAAATGTTTATTGGTCTTATAAGTATATTTCGTACCACGGGTCTCCCAAAGTTTTCCCTCAATTGGTGCAACCCCAATGTTCTCTCTAATATTTTGATTTCTTATCTTATCCATCCTTGTACGTCTGCACATCCATCTTAATATCCTCATCTCTGCAACTCTCATCTTTTGCTCATGCGCCCGAGTCAACTTCATATATCATAGCAGGTCTAACCACTGTTTTGATATTTACTAACTTAAATGCCTATAAATTTCATAATGGAACAGTTGAATATTTTTTTGCCCAATACAAAAAGGAACAACTTCCCAACCATAGCCTTCATGCTTTACTAATTGGCACTGAAACAATGTTCTTGATGCTCTAGTGCACACCCATCCTGAGGGACTGTCATCTGGTTACCTGCAAATCCAATCCAATTACTATTTGCAATTAAGTCCACTAAATAATTACAAATACATGTACCTTATAGAATTTATTTTATAAATATTTTAAATTGCCATAATTTATTTTAATTTAAAACAAATTACATAACATTATATTAAATTACAGCCCATCCTGCCCAGATAACCTAGACAGCTCAATTCGATTTGTTAGGAAGACTAGCTCAGCAAGGTTTATACATAATTTTCCATATAATTATTTTTAATTTAATATTCAATATTTTATAAATATTTTTATTGTTACTTGCAGATTGAAAATTCAAGTGTTGTCATTTGAGATGGCAAGTGGCACTAGCAATTTCAGAGCCCTAGTTGCAAATGGATTTGAACTTCCAAATCAGTTGAAGATGACCGGTAATAAATCAGAGATCGAGTTCGAATTCAATTTTTCAGTTCAATCAGTTCAGTCTTGGTTTTTCTAGATTCTACATTTTCTGAACAGAACTACCAAGTATTTGAGGAGTATGATGTTCCCTATCCACAGTACATGTATGTATGTATGTGAGCTCCTCAAGTGGAGGAAGAAGCATATATTGATCAATTTAACAAAGGTAATTTATTATGATGTTATTACAAAAGGTAATCTGCCCTCATATGATTTTACTCAGCCTTGGTCCCATAGCTTTAACTTTCACTGAGCAAAAAACTTTTAAAAAAAAACTGAAAACTCCTTTTTCTTGTAGATAAAGAAGCTAGGCAGGTTATTACTGAGGGATGAGATCAGTTTTATAATGTTTTACAACTGAGGTCTGATATGGACCAGTAATGGATGAGCTTTGTTCCAATCAATTGAGGGAAAACTTTACAACCCCAGTTTCAATCAACATAAGAAAACAGAACATAAATGATGAATAAGAATGGCAACTTTATTTTGACTTAGACATCAAATTTGCATATTCTGCAATAAATGAAGAATACATATCAGCATAAGTCCAGAGATAAGAAATTGTACCCAGGATACAAAATTAAGAGGATTCAAGACAATATATTAGCAAAAAAAAAAAAAAAAAAGAGGAAATAAGATAGATGAATGAGGATGCTACACAATTGTGCGTTTTCAGACTAAATTATTCTTTGCTACAATGAGATTAGTTGCATTAAGTCATCAGTCAATGAAGTTTAACCTCATTAAATGACTAACATGTCCATAATCTTTAAAGAAAACAAGATTCACTTTCATACTCACAAGATCAAATATTGAGAATGTATTGTCATAAAAGAGTACAGCAATACGCCCTCTGCTCCGATCTCCAGGAACAACAGGAGAAAACTTAATCCTTCTAATTCCTTCTCTGTGGGTGTTAAATGAAGAAGAAAGACCAGTAGTCACATCCCACCAGCGTATGTTACCTAATCGATCCCCCATAACCTGGAAGAGACAAAAGAAAGTCAAGGGTGCAGTTTATAGGAGTTTTCTGCAAAAGAACATACAAAAAGAAGGGAGGGTCAGTAAGTAAACAACAGAAATACCACATGCGGGAGACGATATGCCATAGCAGTGATTAGACCATCTGATGAAGCAAATGAGGTTGATGGCCACTTTGGTCTGGGAACATATTTGGCTTAGTATCATTTAGATTAAAAAACCACAGATATCATAACACATAGTAAAAGAAACCAGGTTACAAGCAACCACAAAGAACACAGGCAGTACTAATTACAGGTTGATTGGTAACTTGAGCATACTTTACATCTACCTGCATCACCATGAGATCCAAATGCAAAATCTAAGCTATACCTCCAATTTTTTTTTATTTCAAGGCAGTATTTTAAGGCTATGCTAACTATGATGGAAGGGGGGAGGGAAAGAGAAGGCGTGTGGAAGGAGTGCTGTGAGACGAACTCACTCTAGCGTCCAGCAGTGGAGATGAAGCATCAAAGCATCTCATTTTCTCTTCCCTTTCTCTTATCCTACACCCAAATCCTTTTTTCTTTCCGTCCAAGTACACAGAGCTGAAGGGAAAACAAATTGAGATTGTATTGACACGTTCAAAGGTGACCAATAGATTTTTGCTCATGAATCTTTCCTCAATTCCTATCTTCAAATCCAAATCTCTGTACTTCTGTACTTTTCTCTCTATTCTTTTCCTATTTACCTACATTGAGCTCAATGATCATGAATATTTAAACATATGATCATAGAATAGATGCTAATTCACAATAGAAACATGCATGTATTTCACTTGATTTTACCCTAGTTTACGCATGAGATGGGAATACTTCAAACACCTGCTTTGAAACAGCAAAATCATACCTAAAATCTCTAATCCTCCGGCCATGGACCTCAAACACACCAAGGGCACCATTCACTAAGGCAAATGCAAAACTCTCTGATGTGTCATCCACAGTAGAGTCTGAGTTTGCCACCTCTGCAAAAAAAATAAATGATCTTCCTTTAGGTGTAATTTCAGTCATAAATACAATAAGTTGTCAATCTAGAAAGGTTCAGAAAAACAAAACTTTTTCTTATAAAACATTCTCCTTACTAGCATCAGTAGACGATGTATTTGCACTTGTATTTGGAGTAGATATCTGTTCTTTTGATGCCAAGGACTCCCGAGAAGGGCCACTCTGAACAGGGCGGGGTGCACTTGGTAGTGTCCATTCCAACACAGTAAATGGAAGAGCTAATGATCTAAGCTACACAATCAATAAAAAGATAGTAGTTCAAATATAAGAATAGCAAGAACATGTTACAATGCTACAAGTGTATACTATTGCCCAAAGTAATGCCACAAGTGACAGTGGTAATAGATTAACATTGTAGTTTTTATGCAACTTGATTAATAAGCCATTAAACAGAAGACCAATCCTTATTAACCTGAAGATGAACTAAAACAGCAACATGCAATTCCAGTACATAGAAATTGGGAAGCAAATTATCCTTATTCTTCAAGAAAAACAGTTTTGTATTATCCCTGTTACAATGACCTCATATTTTATGGAATAGATCACAATGATTGTTATGCCATGGTTTTTTAGTTAAGCAAAACTATGTACAAGTCAAATTGGTTGTATTTGGAAAGAAACCTATTTATCTCCTCTATTTGGAAAGAAATGAATCATCCGCCTAGCTAAAAGAAATCAACTATTCTCCCTCATATTTGGAAATCTTAGCTTCATCCTCAATTTGGAAGGTGGCCAGCCTGCTCTTGCTCTCCAAATCTATAAGACAACCAATCTGCTCCTCCTCAACTTAGAAGGTAGTTCATTTGGGGAATGGATAACTGTCATTGACTTGTTTTGGAAAGAGATTTCTGACAACGAGGGGAAGCGATCCACTTCTCTCCTCCCTATACTTTCCTTCATATACCTTCCAATCTTCTCTCTATATCTACCTCCCACCCTTTTTTGAGCAACCCCCTGGCTCATGTACGACAATGACCATCATGGTAGTCCAAGTAGTTGTATGAGATACAAAAAATATATTTTACATAGACTAGACAAAGTGTATTTATTCAATCAAAACAAATTTACAATCATATGTAAACAAGTGATAACTAATATGTTACATAGGTTAAGGCCAACTCTTAAAGTAGATTTTGCAATTAACTTGATAATTTATTACCAATTAAAAAAGATGCATTGGCATATAAAACTTTCTCAACAGTTTCAAACTTATAACAAAAAAGGAACTACCTATAAGCTAGTTGCTAACATGGAAATAATTGGAAATGCCACAGTGGCCACCATTTCACTACTTTTCAAATGGCTAGATACTTGCACCATGGTTAACGCTTGAACCGAATATACTCACCATAATGGGTGTCTTCGTCATAGCCCATACCTCAACTGGAGCATCCCGAAACAAAATGAGAAGATACCTAGAAAAGGTTATACACCAAAAGGTATCATCATTTTTATAGGGGAAAAAATAGATAAGAACATGCACTCAAGAGAAAACATGGACTCATTGAACATTACAATCCAAGAATACATCCAATTGCTTTTATGGTAGGTGACAGGAAATATCCAATCCATAGTTCCCCTATAGAAGCAAGTTTCTGCAGTGGTATTCTGTGTGATGTAACCAATCTTATGCCAGCCAGAGAGGAACATGTTAAATTCCTTGTGCTCATTTGCTGGCACTATGCCAACTGGTCATGTCCAATAATGGACTTTAAATAACAGTCAGCAGTCAAGACAAGTATCAAAAGTAAAATCACTTATAGATACTGTGTTCCTTGAAATTTATTATTTCCTAAATGGTCAGGAACAAATATGAAGTATATAGATTTGAATTGTTAATCAATTTATTACTAAAACTAACCTACTTCAGGCCACGACAAAGATAAAGTGTCTTGTTCGGTTCTGTTGTCTCTCACACAAGAAAATCTATCAAGAACTGATGCATATTGCGTGCTACAATTGATTACGTGGACCTACTTATGCCAAGAAATCCTGGAAGAGATCTCTGTTGGCATAACAGCTTGCTTATATGCTTGCAATATGAAAGAATTATATAATATAAGCATATGCAATATGGAACTCATATAAGAAAACAAACTCATAAGATGAAACAAGAACCTCATCTCCAACATTTGACTTCAGAAGCGTAAAGTATAAACATTTAAAGAGTTCATAACCATACATGGCATTGAAGTATTTGCCAAGGAAAATAGTAGTAAAACTCATAAAACAACATACAGTAAAGTTGGATAAAGATTAACATAATTCCTTATGCAGGAAGGTACTTTGCCTGAAAAACTTTTTCAACAGAAACTTGGAACCAACAAATGTGAATCTGAGAACAAGGTATACAAAAAAACAAGTAACAAGTTTTCTTTGAATTATGATGCACTTTAACTTTTAGTTGGAAATGTCAGATGGTTTTATTTGTACCATTTAGATACTTAAATAAAGAATAGATATTTGCAAAATGATTATCCATGACAGAAGGAGCAACTGTTGATTGTTTTTGAAGACCAAACCAATGACAGACAAGATAACAAAAATCTTCCCTATTTTCTGTTGAAAAAATTATATATCTTATGAAAAGTTAAACAAATAAGAACACATACCATAGATATAGATATAAAAGTAATATTATATATAATATTTATAGTGCATGAAGAGAAACACTACTAAAGCCCAACCTTCCAGATGAAGAGGCTCTTAATGCTCTTATAGGGGCGCGCTCTGGCTTTTGAAGGAGCCTAAATGGGCGATTAAGACCACTTCTTAGGCAAGTGACAACAAGTCTATTAGTGAAGCCTCCTCCTTTGTCATTTACCTAAATTCAACAAGAACCAAGGGATTAAATACAACTATTACATACTCAATATCTACTCCAAATATACAACTACATAAGGTAAATTGTACAAATGAAAGTTTGCCAGTTCGATTACAACTACTAGGATTCCATACAAATATGCATGTAGACGGCAGGCTCTAAAGAAGAAAAAAACTTGATCTACAAACTTTGATTACAGATTAGCATAAATAGCTGTTTTCGTGGTATAAAAAAACCTTAAACATACATATTAGTTATCCAAGGCATATAATCAGTTCCAAAATAAGAAAAGATCAGAGAAATCTGACAATAGCTTATAGCGAGTTGGAGTCCCAGAAGATAGCATTTGATCTCTGCCACATTTAGTGACCCATCTTTCACAGTCATAGAACCACTGAATGAATACCATGATTTAACTCCAAACATGCCACTTAATAACTTGTCCTTTCTGAAGAAGGCTACAACTGATCTTATTCCAAGCTTGTGATCATTGTCGTTCTATTTATCCTAACTATCTGTAATCAAGCACATGAATCTCATTTCTTCATTGAGTTTTATGTGAGGTTATATCACTACTAATATTGAAATCAATTAAATTATTTTTTATTTCAAGTTTTCTAGAATCTCCTTATATCCTTCATATTTTCACTCTAATAGATTCAACTTGTTAAATTATTGAATCTATTAATTGACTTCTCACACCCTCTCTACCTTTTTCCTCTCTTCTTTCATCTAATGGAACAGTAAGCAATTTCCACAAGATACAACTAATTTACCTTGGTGGCCGGTGAGAAACTTCCGTGGGGCCGAGCCGGTTACCCAGGGCTAGTCAATGAGGCTAACTAGGTTTATCATTTTTTTTAGTCTTTGTTACATTAACATTTCATAAATTCGGCTTTAGCTTTACTTAAAGCTTTTAGTTTATAAATTTTAAGTTTACTTTATTTACACTCTCATCAATCAAAATGTTATCATCTGCAGTGCATGTGCATTCCATGTTCTTTCTTACCTATTTCCTATTAGCAACTTCTTTGTGAACATTCGTGTTGTTTCTTGTGTTATTTACAAAGGAGCCTAGGGTAGCTGTTAAGTGCCACAGTATTTTGAGCATTGATAATAAACCAATGATATCTTGGTCAAAATTAATAGTTACCACAGGGTTCAAGTTCATTTACTATTGCAAATACAGAAGATATCAATTAAATACTGCACCTTCGGATCTATAACTGCAAATTCTAGTAAGTAAAAGACATCATTACCCCAATAAATGAAAACAATGTTAATTCTTGTTTTTAGGGTGGATTGCAATATTACTGCAAGCACTTTTGTGTCCAACAAGAAGGTGATGTAAAGAGTAGGATTGTATGGTGAATTTTCTCATATACCTGACTATATGAGAAGGAAACAAGCCTTGAATTTCCAAGCCATCGCAGTCCTCTGATAGGATTATTATGGACAGAAAAGCTCACTGCAACTGCACTAGCAGAAATATCAACAACATCAATAGTCCCACCTTGTGTCCCCAAACCAATGAGTGGAACGGCTGGGGCAGGATTATTTCCTCCACCTTCAATGAAATAAATTTAAAATTGACGTTAAATAAAAGTGTCAGATGCATATCATGAACACGTTAATGGATCACAAAGAAATGGCAACTCCAAGATTACGAGCTAAAGTGGCTGTCAATGATGGGGATGGTACAGCTAGAGTGGTCAATGTTGAAGAAAGAAGATGGAGCTGACCCATCAAACTGATCTGCAAAGAAGATAAACTTAGTTATTAACATCGCTAGAAAACCAATAGCACGAAGAAAGCAGCAGCATTCAGTGGACAATTATTCATATTAAGAAAAAGTAGAAGTGACTTTGCAAATTCTTTGGAGCCATACGTATGTGATGCATATCTAGGTGACAAGACAATAGCAAGTTCCAGACAAGAAATAAATTTTTTATGAATTTACTAAATAGGAGTGGTAATAATAACAGACTAAATGGACAAGCAGACAACATCAACATGTCTTTATAATTGCTGAATCCATAAAAGCATTCAGTTTTATGACATTAACTAGATTGATAAATGTCCAAGTATAATGGTTAGAAAGACACGGAAGTGCAAATTCAGTTAGTTGCAATTCCCATATGTTGACCACATTCTCTGTCAATATGTAACAGAGAAATTTTTTCAAAGAAAATATTTTGTTTTCACCTTTGAAAGAAAGACGGAATGCCTGAAACATTATTTTTGGGGTTAATAGCATTTGGATGGCATTCCAATCTGAAATCCTATTGTTTTAGTTCTTTCTGAAAGTTGTTGTTTATTCTTGAATGGTGCAATGTAGGATTTTTAGTCCTTACACATCAAGACAGGGTATAATAAACCGTGTCCTTTTAAAGATCTAGTATTATGTACCAAGAACCTAAAATAAGTGGCATTTTAAGATCTATTTGTAAGAGCAGACAAGAACTAAAATTTAAAATTTATACTTCCCCAAAACCCACTTGCTTCATTTTATAAAGCCTAGCCAGAATGTACCCTCTAAGGTGGGTTCACTTCTACACTAAGTATTAACTGAGGATGGACTAGGGAGATGATGTAATGAAGGATTTTTAGTCCTTACCAAGATAATAACTTGTGCCATTTTAAAGATGTGTTATTATTAATCAGTGCCTAAATTTTCACATGTTAAGATCTATTTGTAAATCAGTTTTGGTGAGTCCAAATTAGGAACAACAACAAAAACCCAAAATTACATATTCCCAAAGTAAAAAATACACCTGCTTAACTTTTGGAACCTAGCTAGTTCAGTTCTAGGTATACCACAAATCCATACAAAGCCTAGAGGATGTACTAGAGAGACTACAAAACTGAAAAATTAGTGTAGTAGCCCAGATAGCCTGTTCTTTTTCAATGAACTTTTTAATATATGGCAAGACATCTCTTTAACCACAAAGATTAATTTAGTCAAGGATACTCAAATATCAGTGAGGAAAATTTCTATCCACAAAAGAATAATTATCTTTCATCATCCTATTTAAAGCCTTTCTGAAATTATAATGTTTTAAAATGTAAAACAACATCAAATTGTTCTTGAATAAGAACAAGAAAATTCAACAGAAACCTACTAGCTAAGAAAAGTGTTAAACCTAATAGAGCAAAAGGTAAAACAAAATTGCTATAATCCAAAACAATTTGATATTTATCAACCTTCATAGACACTGGTTCAGTGAGTTTCAGAGTTATAGATGGAGAATTGGTTCCATTGCCAGAAACTTGTTCTTTAGTAGAATCTGATACATCTACATAAATGTTATCATAGATCGAATTAGTGACTCAACAGCAGATCCAGCAACGTTATAAGTTTCCAAAATAAAGAATATATATTGTGTATTTCTTACCCCTATCAGAAGCAAGAAGCCAGTTCCAGATTTTCCCATCATCAGAAATGGAGATTAAATATGTCTTCGGAGCAGCATCAATTTCCTTATTTAAAATTTTAGAAAGGGTGTCATCTTCAGCAAGTGAGGCTTGTGAGTTTGATGGATCTTCGGCAAGTGAAGTTTGCATGTCTGATGGATTGGTGAAGCCACGGCCAATGTTTTGAACTGAAGATTCTGATTGGCAAAGAGTGAGTGCGAGAACGGCTGGAGTTGGGACAGATGTGCCAATGGAGGGCATTAATTCTTCCATTCCACAGAGTATATGCAATTGCTCTCCTCTGCACTCAAAAACTAAAATGAATGTTGATAACTGGAAACAAACTTGAATTTGATGGATATTGGCAGAAAAGATAAACTGAGAAGGATGAGAAGGAAAAAATATATATGTTTACTTGCTTCTAGTTGTATGCGCATCAGTCTCCAGATACCCATAACAGAAAGTCCAGAGTCGTAGCTTCATTGTTCTGAGTATGATTATCCGTAAAAAAAAAAATGGAAGGGTTGTAAATAGATCTGGTGCAATAGATTTTTGTTTTTCTTTTCTTATTCATTTCCCCTTTATCCCACCAGCCCCAATTTACAGTAACATACACAGGCAAGGCAGCACAGAGCTTCCTAAACTCAATTGTCTATTGGATCTTTCAGCATGTCTTAGGATCAAAAAGAGATTATGAAACGAAAAATAAAAGAAATATAAGGACAGAAGCTAATTAAGATTTAGTTAGCATCAAATACCATAATACTTCGGAAAAACAATAATTGACTACAAGGATTAAAAACTCATGTCATACCAAAATTTTGGTTTGAGACCTTTTAGTACAATTTTGGTGGTGTCATGCCAAAATTCGTCATGCTCTCAAGCATGCCAATATGCATTAAAATAACTTTTATCTATAATAATGCTTGTCTATTTAGCTCATTTACTACTAAATATAAGTTATTGCAATTAAAAGATCATTTAAATTAAAATTTCATAGCAATAAATTACAAATATTACAAACATCCCGACAATTGATTACACCTAGCTAACACCGAATTATGCATCTGATGTGAATATTGATTCTTCCAATATATTTTGGTTAACCATTGGGAGTTGGAATAGAAGTTGGACTTAAATTGACACCAATTGAATTGAAACTAGTGAAAATATAGGATATATATACACAGGTTTGTGCTTTTTGATATGGTGGGCTACTATATGATGCATCAAAACTATAATAGGAAGGATAAGAATATGATGTGCCATAATCTGAATCAATCTCCCACATCATAGGTCGGATGAGGATAAACTTATTCTCTCATTATCTACATTGATTGAGTTGTGCTTGAACCATATGGCACTGCTTGTCATAGGTCAGACAAGTAACTTACCCTCTGTCACTTAGTTTCCTGTTTTAATAAATTACTGAAACAGTAAATTTCAGCCATGTAGCAGCACAGATGGAAATTTCAAACCTTGGTTGGCCACAAAAATCAAGCAGTTATCTACTAGGCAACTACAAGATTCAAAGAGACATTAGAGAGACTTCAAGCAAATTCTACGATGAAGCAACACAAACCAGTACATTCTAAGTGCAAGTTCATCCTCAAATGACCAGAAAGTGCAATTAGCATGATTTATGCAACCAGCTTACTAGAGTTTCTATAAATTTTGCATTCACCATTTCATTTCATTGGCTACAAAAATCGAACGCTTACCTATATGAGCCAAAAGAAGACAGTTCATTCTAGGTTCAAGATCATCATTAAAATGCTACAAAGAGTTTCTATAAATTTCTATTCACCTTTAAGTTTGCTCCTCTGCATTTTCATCCATAATTACTTATCAGCATTCATAGGAAGGTGTCTATCATACACCAATTCTTCATCATATACTCCCCTTATTGCAAAATCGTCAAAGTGTTTTCCTAGTATGGATGAAACTCCAAAACTTGATCATAGAAAAAATCATAAATTTCTCCCATCTGATCAATCCTCCCTTGAGATACCCACTAATAATTCATATCCATTTTTTCATTCTTTAACGACGCTAAATTTCTTTTTTTAGTATTTTCTCCTGACACAAACCTAATTTGCAAGGAAAGTTCAGGATGTAATTTCTCTTCGTAAGGTGATCTAGATGTTCTGTAGACAAGATAATTGCTACTTGAAATCTTGAACGTGTAAGGGAAAATATAGGAAGAAGCTATAAATGAACATGAAATCAAAGAAAATTAGAGAACACACTCTTTCCTCTTCCAGATACTGAGCTTCCCATCAACATGTGCGCAGTAAAGCAGATCGCGATCTTGATCTGGCACCAAGTCCATAAACTTGCTGAATCCACGAGGTAGTGGAATGGCCGACAGTGTCGTCCCATAATTCAAGTCAAAAACAATAAGCTCCTTGGGGAAGGTCGCAAGGAGGATGGGCTTCGATATGGGCGAGAAGCAAAGCCTTGCAAAGAAAAGAGGGAAGAGAGCGTGAGCTGGAGACAATGAAGAAGCAGATCCAGAGGAGTCCTTCTCGAGCTTTTGCAGATCGGAGGATGAATCAGAAATCCCAGTGATCCGATGATCTTGCATAGAGACGGAACCACCGTCCCCGCCACTCAAGGCAATGGCCGAGAGAAGGAAGCCCCGGAGGCCAAGGGTGCAGAAGTGCCTTGCGTCAAAGGGATCGCGGCGAATGCAGGAGAAATACTCAGGAGAGGCATCGTACTTCCACAGACAGCGGCCGGTGACGGTATCCCAAAGGACGAGAAGCGACGGACCATGGATCGCGGCCAGAAGCCAGGAGTCGGAGCGGACCCAGCAAAGATCCTGGATTCCCATCCGGCCGGAGGAAGAGGAAGACGATGCCTCGAGGTCGAGCCAGAGTAGGACCTGGCGGGATCGGAGGTCCCATATGGCGATGCGGCCTTGTCGATCGCCAGCGGCTAGGCGCAGGTGGGAGGTGGAAGGGTCTTCGTGAGAGGATAGGTCGCGGAGGAGAGGCTGGGGGGTCCATCGAACGGAGGTGACGAATGGGGCGAGGGAGGCGTGGGCGGAGGCGGAAGCGGCGGCAGAGGGAGGCATAGGCAGAATGCAGACGAGCTGCATGGATCGAGGGTCTGCGACCACGACGCAGCTTCCGGCACCGTAGGCGAGGAGGCCGAAATTGCTGCAGTCGGCGGCGCCGCCGTTGCTGCGGCTGGGCGGGCCTGGTAGTAAGCAATCCCAGGCGTCGTGTGATCGCGCTCCCCTCGGCGACCTGGACGCCATCTTCGTCACCCTTTTCCGACCGCTGATGGCTCTTCCTCTCTCTCTCCCCCTCTTTTTAATAATCACACCAGGAAGAGAACGTGCTAATACTAATGAACGACTCGATGCTCAACTTGCAACGCTATTTCGCCTCAAGAGAAACTTGTAAAACTAAACGGCATAAAGTCAATCAAATAAACACGAGTTCAGGTGCCTAATCCCGAATTCATTTTATATTCCGTATTAACTCGTCATTACATATTTGCTTGCACAGAAATAATTAAAATAATTAATTTCACTCATTTATTTGAAAAGATACAATAAATTTTATAAAAAATGATGAAATATTTAAATTTTGAATATATATTAAAAAATATAATTCGATGATAAAAGTATTTCTAAAATATTTTAGTTTAAGCTTTAAATTAATTGATTTAACTTGATTATTAGACATATTAGTTATTTTTAAACCTAGTCACATTGGTTTTTAATTATTGTTGTGAGTTAAGTTCAAGGTAAATAAAGACGAAAGCAGATCATCTAGATCACATTTTGTGATCCGACTATTTAATGATTAGTTGATTTACATAGATCTTATCTGCTAAACAAGTGGGGTCCATTCAAATCAACCAATAAATTTTTATGGTTCATCCTCTGATCCACAAAAAGATCCCACCTGAATAAAGACACAGTCACACGCATTATATCATTGTCATGCAAACATATGCAGTGTAAGTTTGGCGAGTGATGTGCTTTTGACTTGATATCGTAATTCGTAAAGATATCTAAGGTCTCTCATCAATACATCCGGTATTATAGGAGATCTCACAAGATCTTGATATGTCTTCCCTACTATTTCATGGGTCACATTAGTCCATTAAGCAATTGAATACCTACATTTGAGAGGCGTCAAGTTAGAATGAAAGTGAGTCAGGGTGTCTGAATGGCAAGATTGATCATACATGAATTGAATATCTAGTCGAAGAGCTGAAAAAAAGCACGTGCCAAGAGGCGATGACAATAATTCGAAGGTTGAAACATAATAGCGACTCGAAGGTTGGAACATAGCAGCGACTCAAAGATCGGAACATAGCAATGTCTAGGCTCCATGAACTGGATCGACCACGAAGGTGAAGTACAATGGAAGTGCACAACAACAAGGTCTCAAAGACCTGATCGGTGATAGAGGATAGGACATCGGATCAACGATGGAGGCGCACGACAATGAGGGATGTGTGCTGCATCAGTGTCAAAAGCATACAGCAGTGGTGTCCCGGAGGTTGACTCGGCATGTAGCACCACAAGGGCGTACGACAATGTCAGTCACAGAGGGCTAGATTGATGGTTGTAGCGTAGCCAGAGGGCATGGGCCTTGATCGGTGATGGCGGCTTGAGAAGGGACAATAGTAGGCAGGAGGTGGCTTGCTGGCATCTGCTCGCATGAGGGAGACGCAATCGGCGACGGTTTGTCATTGTCGCTGGTGCTGGTGTAGTTGCATCATCCTAGAAAAAAGAGAGAGGGGCATGGCCGGTGGCTACCCGTGGAGGAAGTGGCATGCTCGCGCGGTGAGAGGCAGTGGAGGTTGGCAGCGGCGGCTATTGCGGCATGAGAAAGGGAAAAAGGAGTCCCCTACGACGGCATGAGGAGAGGGAGAGAAGAAGAGGCCCCTTGGAGGAGGTTGCAGCATGCATCCGACAAAAGGAGGTGACAGTTAGTCGGCGGTGTGAGCAGAAAGGGCGTGCCTTCTCCAACGGCGCATAAGGAAGGAAAGGAGAAGATGAAGAAAGGGGGGGCCTCCCCTGTTCGTCAAAGTCAAGCCCTAAAACACAGAGAGAGAGAGGGCAAAAATCTCACCATCCACGTGGCTAAAATCTCACTCTCCACCTGGCTACATCTTCACCCCACATCACATGTCTCTCTTTCAAGTCTAGTCAAAAGAGACGTGCGCCCAACTGACTAGACTGTGCTATTGTGGTGGGATGAGTGAAAGAATCATCGAGTTTGTCGTAAGGCTAATCATCATCTGACTAAGGAGTCAGAGGGAGCAAAGCCCGTAGTGATGCTGAGTGAGAGACTATGTCGATGCCAAGTGAGCAGCTGCAATGATGTCGAGTGAGCAACTGTAGTGATGCCAAGCAAGCAATAGTAGCAATGTCGAGCGGGTGACCATGTCAATGCCGAGCGAGTGGACAGACGAATATTAAACAGGCGACAGAACGGATGTCGAACGGGTGGCTATTGTGGTCGTGATGAGTGGGTTGCGCAGTGGTCATGTTGAGCGAGCAGCTATGGTGGTCGTGCTGAGTGAGCGGTTGTGGTAGTCATGCCGAGCGGGTGGTTATGGTGGTTGTGTTGAGCAAGTGGTTGTAGTGGTCGCTGTGCCAATTGGTTGAGGATTTGACTCAATCCCTCAACTCTCAATCGTCCACAGAGTCGAGGAGAGAATATAATAGAAAAAATAATTTGCCGAACGGCTGAGGATCTGACTGGATCCTTCAACTCTCGAATACCCGTGGAGTCGGGGAAAGAATATAATAGAAAACTAATCTGCCAATCGATTACAAATTTGACTCGATCCCTCGACTCCCTAATACCCACGAAATCATGAAAAGACTAATAAAAAACCAATCTGTCGATCAGCTAAGAATCTGACTCGATCCCTCAACTTATGAATTCCCACAGAGTCAAGAAAAGAATATAACATAATAAGAATCTAGTGTTTGTGCCACAGGAGGATCTGGAGAATAAGGATCTTGTTAGGATAAAAGATCCATGAGCTTCTAGCGCAGCGGTCGAACGAGAATGATGCCTAAGAAACTCTGATTTCTTTCTCTTACACTATGTCAGTGCTTTGTTTGTCGAAATCCACTAGGGTCATGGTGATGATAGTTAATTTTCCGACGTTATCCATTTTCACGTTTTAGATCAGGTGTAAAAGTTTCCACAGACGACACAAAATTTGATTTCATCTGGAAGCGACAAAAGATGAGCTACCGTGAGATGACTTAGAAGTTGACTAGAAGAAAACTTCGAACTATAAATGCTTGCAAACACAAGTAGAAAGAAAAAGGGGAAAAAGGTCGTCAGTAAACAGACTAGGGGAGTCCCTGCACGGGTACTCTAATAATCAATTCAATATCCGGGGAGGAAGAAGAACAATGGAAGGAGAAGCAAGTTCATAAACTCGCGTACTTGCACTAGCAGAGAAGGTCCCCTTTTATAATACCTTTGTGATCTCCACATTTAATGAGGCATCACATCACTGCTAGATGGCCTGTATAATCATCGTGCTTACACCGTATCTAGCAGTCCAATTGTAAGTATGGGAGGAGTATTTTGTATCTATGCAAAGATACAATCTCTCTTATTCTCTAACAAATCCATGTGTTTTATTAATGGCGAAATGAGCTTAAGCGCCAGAAAGTCTATTGGGTTGCTAGCCATTTGACTTATCGATAAGAAGATGGGCCGAGAATAGGGAGTCCAATCTCTCATGAGGGGCGATTGGGTCATGAGAGCATCTCAGAGGAGAATTTAGCCCCTAGGGAATCTGGTTGGAGATATCTGATCGACAGGTGATGGGGAGCAGAGCCTCATAAATGGCTAAGTGGGGAGCTAGGCCCCGATAGTATTCGAGTAGGAAGGTGGGCCCCTGGAAAGTCCAATCGGAGATATCAGATCGGCATGGGATGGGAAGTAGAGCTCCTTCAGTATTTGACTGGGGAGCTAGGCTCCTGAGACGTCTGATCAGAGGTATATGATCGACATAGGATGGGGAGAAGAGCCCCATAGGTGGCTGAGCGGGGAGCTAGGCCCTTGAGAAGTCTAATCAAAACTATTCGATTGGCATGGGTTGGGGAGTAGAGCCCCGATAGTATCTGACTAGGGAATTTGCCCCTAAGACATCTGATTGGAGCTATCTGATCAACATGGGATGGAGAGTAGAATCTAGATAGTATCTAAGCGAGTAGTTGGGCCTCTTGGGGTGTCCGACCGGTCTTGGTAGATCAGCGTGAGGAGATTTCAAGTTACTCGGGTTTGACATACATACCTTGAAGTTTAAATGTCATCTACTCCAATCTTCCAATCTGTTAGCCTTCAGATCTCACTTGGGGCTCTTCATCATCATCTATATTAGGAATGCACGCATTCATTACATACTTCTCTACAATCCTCCATCAAGTGAGCTAGTGATTGATGACGAGGTGGTGGTGCATCTTTCTGATGGCAGTAGTTCTTGCTTTCATGTATGGCACTGATTCTAGGAGGGTTCCTGAGAAAATAAGCATCGACGCGAGCGGAGAACTAGCTACCAGTCTGATGGCCGACATTGGAGACAAGAAGAACTTAGTTGCCTTTGGGGGAGTCGATGGTTGGGCTGGCGTTGGCGGCGTCGCGAGAGTCATGTCGTTCTACAAAGGAATTGGCAGAGGGGTCACAATAAGAAATTAGAATTCTACAACATTTAAAAGACAATATTTTTTTAAGCGTTGCCTTTTTTTTACAATGCTTTTAGTGAAAAGTGTTGTCTATCTCTTTATTTTCTTACTAATAGATAACATTTTTTTAAAAACCATTGTCTAGTACTGATTTTTATTGGCCAAAGACATTAATCATTGTCTATTAGCATTTTTTTAGTGTATACGACAATAATTTCTAAAAAGTGTTGTCTATTGTCAAATTCTGGGATAAAATGAACCGTTGGATCAAGTAAGGAGTAGAAAAGCCCTAGTTTCACTCGGCACCCACCTATCTCCCTAATACCTCCGGATCGAATCCCTCTCATGCGTCCTTCGATCTCCTCACGAATCCCTCTTACACGAACCTCATCTCACGCCCTCTCCGTCTAACTTCTCATCTCACACCCAGCCACACGCCAAAGACATGCTCTTCAATTCCGTGCTTATGGGGTCGGAGAGTAAAGGGTTTGAGCAGGACATGCGGGATTTGGAAAAGCTGCTCTCGAAGTTGAACTCGATGGCAGAGGAATTCGTACCTCGGTCCCTTGGTGGGATGGCAAGCGAGTTCGTTGCTACTGGGGGAGGGTTTTTTGGGAATCAGTTTATGGTGAGTGATGGGACAGCCAATTGTGTCTCTGTTGGGAATAGTGGGAGACAGGTAAGGGTTCCTTCTTTTGTTTGGATCCCTTTCTTTAATTGCCTTATGCATTTGGGTCGTTCATGCCAAGAAGAAGAATGGATGTGACCAGGAGAAACATTGAATGAATAGCCAAGAGAGTTTAACGCAGCGAGGGGAAGTGATCAGGAGGACCGTGCATGTATCCAAAATTGATCATCATGTATCAGAGATTTTCCACAACCTAAAAATAATTTGTTTGTATTTGTGTTTTTTACTTGTTCAGAAACTTTTTCTACTATTTGAGTATGTTATTAGAGTTTAATTCCGCTGAGTTGTAAATGTCGCTGTAAATTATTGCATTGTCTTTTTATGTTTCCCTAGTCCTTATAAGGGTTGTTGAAATTATGAATTTTTTTTATTGTGTGATAGTAGCATGTTGAAACTATATCTAAGAAATTCCAAGAGTGTTAAAATATGGAAGTGTGTGTGCATATATGTTATCTATAATCATAGTTTTTGATTGAGAGCTGAGAATGTTGTTACGTTGTTTGACTAGTATACTTTAGGCAATCATTACAATTTATTAATTTTTTAGGAAAGCAAGATAAACTAGAACTATGTTTAACATCTAAATTCAGCAATTCTTGAGCATTGGTCTAGAACCTCTCCCAATTTCAAAGAGAGAAAAAAATTTGAGATGCTAAAGGATATAATTTTTTTTTTTTTGTTGTAGATTTATTTGATTGAAAATGCTTTTTTGTTCCCCAAACTTTTATTTTTTTTTTCCTCATAGATTATGTAGGTAGTTGTTTGATCTATCTAATTATTTTTGGCATAAAAATAAGTGATATTTAAATCCTTTCAAGTTAAACAATTTGCCGTTAATTGTGGAAATTTACAAAGAACTATCTCATGTGTCTTCAAGAGCACTTCAATGCCAATTTTTTAATAGTAAAAAATGTGATATTTTTCTTCTTTTCTTTTGTAATTATGTTGTTTCAATTACTCAAGTAAGTTAGTTGTTCATACTATGTTATGATTTGGGAGTTGGAGTAAAGTAAGTGTAATAATTGATGCTAGGTGGCAAACACAAGTGGCAGAGGCAACTATAAGTAATGGAGTATGATTGTGCATAGTGATTACATGGAAATGATATGGGAGTATGAATATTTAAGTACTATTGGCAACCTCTCTTCCACCTTCAAGGGTCTTGTAAAGAAGTTTTTTGCTGCATTGGTGAATGATGTAGGAAGAACGCAATGTACCAGTTAGTGTCTTTTTTTACCTGGGTCTTGTTGAGTTCAAACAATTGAACATGTTGAGAGTTGTACGATACCATTTACTATTTTGTTGGAAGTTACTTTGGTATCTGATCTGGCCGACATCCTACTTTATTGAAAATTGATAGCCCTTGATTGTCATGTCAAAACAGAACCTTCGCTCTGATACCAATTGATGGTTCTCGTAAAACCTAAGCCGCATGAATTCTAAAGAATCGAAATAAGAATTCAAATAGGAAAAACAAGAACATATGAACATAGATCTTGGTTTCATCAAGAACATGACATAAGGAAATAATAATACATAAACATAATGACAAAGAACCTGATTGAAGAGTCATATCTTTGTCCTT
>JBBMJZ010000075.1:711150-724184 GCA_037833815.1 Zingiber zerumbet
CTAAGGTTGCTGCCCCTTAGGATTTTCCTCCACCTAGGGTTACCACCCCCTATGACCTAGGATTACCACCCCCTAGGGTTTTCCTTCACCTAGGGTTACCACCCCCTAGGACCTAGGGTTACCATCCCCTAGGATTTTCCCCTTACCTAACCGCAGCTAGGACTTTCCTGCAAGCTCAATCATACATATCAGATAACAAGATAACTTAACTTGAACCCTTTGACATAATTAAAACATTGGTTCGATCGTCAGATGCTTCCTGCACCAACATTTTAGGCATCTTCCATCAGCCCTTAGGATGCTTCTGAGCCCACGACCCCACATCCTTGCATGCGCTTGCCTTCAAGTGATTCCTTTGTCTTCATCATGCCATGTCGTCCTTTGCCAAGAGATCGTGCCTCTGGTATTTTATCGCCAAGAGCCATTCTCTGATACTTTATCTGCCAAGACTAACTTCTTGGACTTTCCTTGCCAAGTCTTCATGTTTGGGCTTTTCTTGTACCTGTCACTCAACATTCATGTTAGATAACCAACATTGCCTAACTTAAACTTATTTAACCAAACACAAAAGTGAATGGTACTTGGAGCAAGATTGCACTAACAATTAATCCTTTGTTGGACCAATCTTTGGAAAGGCTTGTGTAAAATTAATGTGCCCATAGCTCCTAGAATATGATTAAAAATTTCATATTAATTAGAGAGTTGAATCTCATGCATGGAATTATGATTTATGTTTATAAAGACATGATATTATGTTTTGAATGTAAAATTGCAAAGTAAACAAATGCAAGAAATGCATTAAGCTTTAGTATAAGCAAATACATCAAGATGAAGCCAAAACTAAGACTTTAGGTAAGATTCAATTGAACTATTTAGTTAGTTTTGAATTTTGTGTCTATCTTGGGATTCGAGCTATATATTTTTAAATATATTTTTCCCAAGTAAACAATTGTAAAACAAACTCCACCAAATTTGGAAATTTTTAGAGGTTTGTAGAATATATGGCGCACTTCTAAAATTGGGTTCAAAAATATGTACTAGTCAACTGCCTCAGACACCAGTCGACTGGTAAGCAAGGTTTTATAAATGTCACGCGCGGCAAGCGGCCGATAGAAACCCTAGTTTCGGTCGCCGCTCACCGTTCTCAACCCACACACGCCTCTCCTAAACTCCTTCGACCACCTAAAACTCCTCTAAAATATTCGGATCACCACCCTAACTTCTTCCCACTTCTGTTCCTCACGAGAAGACTCAAGATCTAAGGCTAGGGTCTAGGTTTTGCTTTGAGATCACTTCAAATCTTTATCACATTTCAAATCCAAGCCAAATGGAGCGTAGGTAACAAGTTTCTGAACTCAAAACTCCCATTCTTCTTTGATTAGTGGCTAACCCTAACTCTTGTATATGGCGGTTATGATCATCACCATTGATTGAGTCAAAATTGAGTACATTGTCTTGCATTTGCATGGTTTAGGGTTAGGCAACAACGTAGGGTTGGGAATCTCCTGACAACCCACTCAAGTGCCTACGGTAGACCAGTTTCCTTCCGAGGAAGCACAGTGACAATTTGAGAGTACTGACTTTTCGATGATGAATTGTCGGTATCTCAATAGATCATATTTTTCCGAGATAGCCCTCGATATAAAAGACATAATCATGCATTCTTGGTTTGATAAGTTAGCTTATTACACGCATGCCGTTAATATTGACCTTTGTAAGGAGTTCTATAATAACATGCATATCACTAGTAGCGATAATTGGCCATTTGAGACTCGTGTTGGAGGGATCGACATTGAGCTCACTCCTAGCATTCTAGGGTCATTCTTAGGATGTATGGGATTGGATAGCACGTTCGCATGTTTTCCTAATGTTGTTGAGTCTTTTACTGAGTCATTTTCCCATTGTCCATAGAGATGATACATCAGCATTATTTTAATGCTCCTGGGGATCCTCTTAAGCACATCTTTGAGATCACCCATATGTCAGCCCTCAGTAACATCCTCTATAATGTTGTTATTGCATGTATCTTACCCATTGTCACTAGAGGGCATGCCAAGATAAGGCCACCCCATCTAGTCATGATGTATGCCCTAGAGCAGAGGGTAGACATCGACATAACTCTACAAGTCTTTGAGTCCATCATGCACTTTTCTAGCCTTGTATAGAGGAAGTTGTACATGTCATTTTGCCATGCTTGACCTCATTTTTTGCATCTAGAGGTATAGATGTCACTAGGGGTCAACAATATTAGTTGTCCAAGGATTTTAATCAAATTGGGGCCAACAGCTATCTCTAGCAGGGATTGAGCGACGTCAGGGTGTGATGGTCCGGAGTCGCAAGCATGGATAGGCTGCAATAGACTCTGACGACGAGGCGGAGGATGTTCCTACTCCAGAGCCGGCGTGTATGACATTAGGGGATCGGATGACTCATTTAGAGGAGACGACTAGCTAAGAGATTCAGTGGATCCGCCAAGATATGGGCGCCTCTCAGCAGCGTCAATTAGAGATGCATGAGATGATGCGATGCTGGGATCTGGCGTACCAGGGACCTCCCCCTCCTCCACCTAGTGATGATGCTTAGGCATATTGCCTGCTTTTAGTTGGCGTTGAGTGTGATTTTTACTTAGACATGTTATGTCTCTATATATCCATCTCAAACACTATAAAACACTCCTGTAGTAACTTTAAATTTTCCAGTATGCGATATGTGTGTAGCTTTTCATATCTATGACTATTTGGTAGTGTGTGAATTTTCTTATTTATGTCTATTTGTTAGAATGAGTAGTTTTATGTCTATATTTGTGTGTCTCTTTCATGAACTCAATTGTGTATGCGTTTTTGACGTTTAACTCAGAATGCTGCTCGAAATGAAAACAGGTACTAATCGACTGGGGTACTAAGCAGTCGACTGCTCAAAGCAATCAGCTTTCTCTTGAATCTTTTCATTTTCAAAACTCTCTGATTTGAATATACATTATTATGGTTGATTACCTTATCTTAGAGAGTATGTTGGATTGAGGGGGAGCGTAGGCTATTACGTTTCCTAAAATTTTACAAGGTTGAGCTAACTTATGATAGCTAGGCTTCTCTTGAGGGAGAGTTTAGGTTATGCCCTACCCTTGACATTGTATTGTTGTTCACAATTACGAGTGTTGACTTGGTCTTGAAGTACACCTCTTCTCTCTTTTCAATGTGTGTCAAAGGAGAAGAAATGGATAGGTTAAGTTATAACCTTCATTTTAAAATTTGAGCTTTATAGTCATGGTTCTCATAGATATTCATATATGACTATGCTTATGCTTTACGATTATTGCATATTTAAAGACCTAACTTAAACAATTTATCAAACATCAAAAAGAGAGAGGTTGTTGGTACAACTTGCTCTAAGTATCATTTACTTTTGATGTTTGGTTAAATAAGTTTAAGTTAGGCAATGTTGGTGATCTAACATGAATATTGAGTGACAGGTAAAAAGGAAAGTTCATGTATGAAGACTTGACAAGAAAAGTCCAAGTTTGTAGTCTTGGCGGACGAAGTCCCGGACTGTGGCTCTTGGTGGTGAAGTCCAGGAGGTGCGGCCTCTTGGCAAAGGAAGACTTGGCATGACGAAGCCAAAGGAAGAACTCGAAGGCAAGCGCAAGGATGAGAAGTCATAGGCTCAAAAGCATCCTAAGAGCGCGAGGCTGATAGAAATTGCTTCAAGGTGTAAGTCTAGGCTAAGGGTAAGCTTCAAGTATGAAAGGTCATACTTGAATTGCTCAAACCTCTATTTTGTGGTGTCCCGAACTGATATTTGAAAATGAACAAAGAGTTGCAACAGCCTACCAATACCAATCGACTGATATGTGACCGTTAAGCTTCTGACGACAGAAAATCCTGCAAATCCCTGAGTGTCGTTGAAGCTCATCAGTCAACTATTATGAACACTAATCGACTGATGTTTATGGAAAAGTATAAAAGAAATTTTTGGATCTTAGAGAAGACACAACTCTTTCATGCTAAAACGTTCTTAAGCTCTCCAAGTGATCTCCAAGCTTTCATACTCTCAATCTCTTCCTCCCAAACTTATTCTTTTATCTTGTAAAAGGAAGAGATCATCTTGCAAAGATTTCTCCACCTTCGTATTTGATTCGAGAAGGAGAAGATCATAGTGGAAGCTTGATCGTGTGTGCAGACCTTTAGATTAGTCACCTCAAGGAGGTGGAGACCAAGTAAATCACAAGTTAGCATTGCATTCTTGTTATTTCATTCTAGTACTTCCATTGCTTTTGCTTCCGCTAACAAGTTGGAGGAAAAATAGAAGAGAAGCTATTCACCCCCCTAGCCGGACACAAAGGTCCTAATAGGTTCAACCAGCAGCTTGTGACACTCATTTCATACGACTTTCATTCTTACATGTCGCTCTATAACTGTTGTAATAAAGAGATTTTTGGAATTCTCTAATTTCAGGAGAAATACATATGTTTATATAACCACACAACCCTAAGCATCAACTTATTTACAAAAGATAAAAAGACTAAAGACTTTTCTACCCTTGCTTCTTACAACAGTTGTTAATGTGTGTGAATCATGCATATATTTTTGGTTTCATTTAGCATACATTTACTATATTACATAAGCATAATTTGTGTTAACTTTTAGCATTTGCATTCATTATTCTTTTTAGTTCATATGATTACGGTTTGCACTTTATATTGACTAGAAGTGGAGATTTGACGTTGGAGCATACTTGGAGACACGAAGCCTAAAAAACAACATTGCAGCATGATCCACGGCCATGGATCAACCAAGAAGTCAAGTTAACCATGGAGCATCAACTGGAGAAGGCAGTACGAATCACGACCAAGCCATGGTAGCCTAGGGATGACAATGGTCTTGGGAATACAATAAAAGTTCCACATTAATCTAATTGGATCTTATTGGATTACTAATTGAATCTAAAGTTATTGGATAAATGGTTAATCTAATATTTATTTGGGTTGTTCAAATAAACCCAAAGCAAATGAAGCTCACATTATTAGATAATATCTTAGCAAATAAGATTTGACCACGTTATTAGATAACGTCTTATTAGATAAGACTTGGCCATGTTTTATTTGAGTCTTATTAGATAAGACTTGACAACGTTTTATAAAGTCTTATTAGATAAGACTTGTTGCCAGGGTGACAGATTTCACCTTTTGCATAATTATTAGATAAGACTTATGGTTGTGAACATGTCTTATCTGATAAGAAAACCCTAGAAGTTAGGGTTTTATCTAAACTTATATATATGCATGGTAGGTAGCACTACGGGTAATATATTGTGATTCTCCAATTGTGCTCGTGAGATGGGTGACAGTTGTGCTCGTGTGGATACCGCTGGAGGATTGTGCTGAGATCGACAAGACTCTCCAGATACGGAAAAGGGTTTCACGTATCAAACATTATTTCCAAACCAATGATGTAACATGGATTCGCATAGATCTCTGGTGGGTTTCTTTTCCACTGCATTTAAGTTTAATGCTTCATTTTGCTACGAAACTCAACAAATGGGACGGATTCCATATCCTCCGTCCCCATCTCTATCCCCATTTATTATATCCATCCCCATCCCCATCCTCTCTCCATCAGGTATTCAACTTTCATCCCCATCCTCATCCCCGTTCCTATCAAAGGATAAGATATTCATACCCTACACAAATATCCTATTACCACCTACAATTGCATTTGTTTCTTATATATATATATATATAATACTTTAATCTGGTATTCCGGTTGGGTATGGGTAGGATTCTACCAAACCCACCTCCTGTAGGAAATGGGAACGTGGGGGAAACCCACATTGCCCACTTCTTAGGGGCAAATTATCCCTTATACCCCTGGGTTATTTTCCCTTTATAAGGGGTGCGTCCAAGGATCATTCACAAGAAAGAAAAAAAGAGAGAGGTGTGGAAGAACAAGAGGAAGATATCTACGGTTGCGGGATTTGGTTTGTGAAATTGCAAAGCTTTCCGATTATGTGATCGTTCTTCCAACAGCAAATCCTATCGTCACCGATTGCAGATCTACGGGAGATCGCCGTAAATGTTTAATTGTTTTGTGCAATTAATATATAATTCCTACAATGGTATCAGAGCATTAGGAATTATACTATATCGCTTTGTGGTTTCTCATTGTTGAGCACACTGCAAATATTCACAAATGAGACTGTTCGGCCGGAAATCTCCATGTGGCCGACAGTAAGGTCTCTGCAAAGGAGCGCCGACGACTGCATCACGACAGTAGGAGACCAGCGATAGGTCGCAGGTCAGCGACCGAGTCACTGCCGGCGTTAGCACCGCTGCTTGGCAGTCACGACAAAGTCACAATTTCCATCAAAGCTAGGCTCGGCCGCAGGGATGTGCCGATGACGGCATTCCGTGGCCGACGATGGCGTCCCGACTGGCCAGCGATGTGCTGGTGTCCGGGACGGGTAGAACAACCAACAGTGACCTCGTTAGGCCAAGAGCGACTAGATTCCTGCGTCGGATAGGACCGGCAATTGCCCCAGTAGGCCGAAGATTGGCCTCTGTGGCCAGCGACCGTGTCTGTCGCAGTTGCGTGGAGACAACGGTTGAGGCAGCGTGGGTAGGGTGTAGTGAAGAAAGCGGCAAAAAAGAGGATATAGTGATGACGAAGCACAGTGCTTCGTGAGAATTTTTTTTATATTTCTTTTTCTTTCTATTCCATGGATAAGTTTTATTAAAAAAAAACGTGAGCAGTGAACTTCACGTGAAGAAAGGAAATTTTTTTCCTTCTTCTGTTGATTAGTCTGGTTCAAGCTAAATGGGTTCAAACCAGATTGCTCCAATCAGAGACCATTAGGTCTTGGTCAGGTTTAAATCATTAGTTGATTTAGCCGAATCAGTTTGATCCAAATCGGAATCGATTTGGGTTGATTTAATTGGGCTTAGACCAGATATGATCAAATGACCAGATTTGTTCTAATGGGTCAAATTTTGATCAAATGGATTAGATTTGTTCTAATGAGTCAGACTTAACCCAATGGGCATTGGTTTGATCAAGCGGACCTGAGTTTGATCAATAAGTCTAAAATTGACTGAAATGGACTTAAATTAAACAATAACAGAACATAGGTACAGCAAATCCCTGTCCAATTAGATCAATTCTAATTAAGGACAATGGACCAAACTTAGGATCTGGATTCCCGATCGACCAGTCAAATAGGTCAGTCGACTTAGGCTCCTAAAAATCGAGAAGATTTGTTTTTCTTGATTTATTATGTTTGTTCTATGCCTGTATAAATTGAATTAAGCCGGTTTTGTAATGGTTAGTCGGTTTTGTACTAACTTATTTAATTTCAATTTTTCAGATGGCACAGACGATTACCACTCGTCGCAAAATGCGGCGGAACTAGCTCAGGGAAGAAATTTAGGAGATAGAGTATAACTTTGCTTATGGAGTCGACGGACACGTTGGACGTCGTAATAACCTATTTTGGAAACTTGAGCGAGAAGAGTTTTCAGTCCTGGACAGTTATAGGATCTGAACTTTGATGCGTTCATTGCCAGAGAATCCTAAGATCATAGCAAACTATATATGGGGGTGTCATGAAGGACGTGTCGCATATTCAAAATTGTGTGAGGAACTACTTCACCATATGACTGAAGAGGATCCTGAAGAGTTCGAAGAGGACCTGGAAATGATCGAGGAAGATCCAGAAGAGGATCCGATTATGGATTCGATGGAGAATCCTAAAATTGTCCCGCCTGAGATTACCCCAAATGAGTCCAGGCTGAAAGGGATAATGTTGGCCTCACTAGTGTCCATTCTAGTGGGAGTGGTGGTAGCATATCTAGTTTATTAGAGTTCTGTTATTGTTATTGTTATTATGTATGAAAAGTATTAGTCCATTTTATTCATGTTAGTTTTTATATGTTAACAATATGCAGCATATTTATGTTAATAATATATTCATTCATATATTTGTTTATGTTGTTTACACTACATGATGTATGATACTCTTTGAGTAGTTCATTATGAGTATAATAAATAATGATTAGTTCATTAGTTGGGATGTGTGTAATATAATTGATCAATATTGATTTGATTGGTCATACGAATGATAAGTGAAAACGTAGTTATTACTTGATTTTGTAAACCAAATCAAGTTAATATTGAATCGATCATAAATTGCATACATATGAATTACACTGAATACTAAATAATGTGTTCATTTATGATAGATTATGGCAACCAAAAACATTATAATTGAACTTAACAAGATTGAAAAACTTAATGGGGATAACTATAATTTAGCACCTCAAGATACAATATGTACTTGAGAAACAAGAAGTTCTGGAGATTGTAAATCAGGTTATGGTAGAACCTGTAGATGGTCTCACCACACAGCACAAACGAAATCTTGATGCTTATAAGGCATGGAAGAAAAAGGACTCTACTGCAAAGGGCATATTGATTAATTCAATGATAGATGACCTAGCTTTTGAGTATGAGTCATATCTTCCGACTCATGTAGTCTGGATAGCCCTTAAAGAGAAATACAGTGGAGTAAGTCTAAGCAAACTTCGACAGCTGACGACCAAGTTTGACAGCTACAAGAAGCGTTCGAATGTGTCAATGGTTCAACACCTTAGGGAGATGTCGAACATGATTCGGGAGCTTAAAACTGCTGGTCATGAGTTGACCGATGAACAACAGGTTTAAGCAGCTATTTGTTCCCTTCCATATTCTTGGGAGATCATGAAGCATACCCTAATTCGAAAGTATCAAGACTTTCACTACGTCTCACGCCATGTAAAATTGGAGGCGGAGAGAGTTGAATCCACAAGGATTTTTGGATTAGCCTATGTGACTGTTGGTTCTGTTGGATCATCTGGATCCATAAAAAAGAAATGGCTCAAGAAAGGGAAGGGAAAGAAGAAAGAAGCTGCTACTGTGAAACAAGGTCCAATCAAGAAGATAGGAAAGAAGACAGGAAAGAAACCTAAAAGCAAGTTGACTTGCTTTAACTGCGGCAAGAAGGGTCACTTCGCTCGGGAGTGTACTGAGCCGAAAAAGGTAAATTCATGTGTGCCTTCTTTTTCTAAGCATTTTGTTGCTAGCTCAGTGTTGTTAACTAATTCTTATCCTTTGTGGATTATAGAATCGGGAGCAACCAATTATGTAGCTCGGGAACAAGTTACATTTGTTGAGTACCGTCAGATACCAGCTAGCAACAAGTGGATATATGTGGGAAACAATGCAAGAGTTGAAGTCAAAGGAGTATGCACTTACAAACTCAACCTCCGTGGTAGTAGTGTTTTGTTTCTAAATGATATCCTGTATGCTCCTGAAATTCGACGGAATCTTGTTTCCGTTACATGTCTTCTTGATTTAGGTTATTGTATGAACATGATTTTTTAACAAATGGTTTTATAGTTTTTGATATAGAACCAAATGTCAATTGTGCAATTAAAGGTTGTTTTTCAAACATTGTTTTAACTAGTGATGCGAGTATAACTGATAAAGTTTGGCATGCTAGATTAAGACATAGGACAAGAACGTATGAATCGATTGGCTAGAGAGGGTCTATTGGGTACTCGGGCTAAGATTCACTTGTCTATATGTGAGCATTGTCTTGCTGAAAAAGCAACTAGGAAACCATTTGGTAAGGCTATTAGAGTTGGATCATCATTGCAGTTAATTCATTCGAATATTTATGGTCCAATGAATATAAAGGCTAGACATGGAGCTTCCTATTTCATTACATTTATTGACAATTTCTCTTATTTCGGTCAAGTGTATTTGATTTCTCATAAATATAAAGCATTGGATTGCTTCATTAAATTATATGAACGAAGTTGAGAATCAAACAGAACCTAAAGTGTAAAGTTCAGACTTTACGCACTAACCGTGGAGAAGAATATTTGTCTAATATGTTTAAACAATATGTAATGATAAAGAGATTATAAGACAGCTGACAATCCCTGAAACTTCACATCAAAATGGGGTAGTTGAAAGAAGAAATAGCACTCTTTTGAAATTGTTAGGTCTATAATAGCGCAAACTAATTTGCCTATCTCCTATGGGAGAGATGCATTATTAACTGCGGCCTATATACTTAACAAAGTGCCTTCATAGTCAGTTTCATCTACCTCATATGAACGTTGGATAAGCAGAAAACGAGATTTAAGTAATCTGAGACCCTGGGGTCAGCTGCTTATAGTCATGATAGTTCTCACAAGTATGGAAAATTGGGACCTAGGGGTAAGAAATATATCTTTATTAGATATCATGAGACCTCCAAAGGTTATGTTTTTATAGATGAGCAACTAGATGGAACCATTTTCGAAATAGATTCGAGAGATGCGACTTTTTTTGAAACAGAGTTTTCAACCAGAAGTGATGTTGATAAAACAGTTCCTTTATTTGAGGAGGATGAGATATTATTAACAAGAGAGGTGTCAAAAGGGATGCCTGAATCTAGTCAACTGAGTGGGAGTAATAAGCCAAGTCATGAGTTGACTTCTCAACAGCCCAACTTACGAAGAAGTGTTCATAAAATCAAACCTAAGAAAAGGTTTGATATTGAGGATGAGGCATTGATAACACTTTCAGTTGACGATGACGAATCTCAATCCATTGAGGAAGCATTGGGATGTAGAGTTAGAGAAAAGTGGAAAGCTGCAATGGATGCAGAGATAAAGTCTATAATTCAAAATCATGTTTGGGACTTAATTGATCTTCCTCTAGGCCGAAAAGCTATTGGGAATAAGTGGATTCTCAAGATAAAGAGGAAAGCTAATTGATCGATTAATAGATACAAAGCTCGTTTAGTTGCAAAAGGATATACCCAAATAGTGGGTATTGACTTTGAAGAGACATTTTCTCCCGTAGTAAAATTTGTATCAATAAGAGTTATTTTAGCCTTTGTGACACATTATGATTTGGAATTACATCAAATGAATGTAAAAACCGTTTTCCTTAACGATGAGCTTGACGAGAAAATTTATATAGTTCAACCAGAAGGTTTCATTGCTGAAGGTCAAGAGGAGAAAGTATGTAGAATTAAAAAATCTATATATAGGCTAAAGCAAGCGTCAAGATAATGGAACATAAGATTTAATGAAGTCGTTTTATCTTATGGTCTCGAGATGATCAATGAGGATTATTATGTTTTCTTGAAAAGAGAAAAAGGAAATTATGTCATTTTATCATTATATATTGATGATATGCTGATAGCTGGAAATGTCATTGGATATGTGAATAAAGTCAAGAAGTGGTTGTCATCACAATTTGATACAATGGATATAAGAGAAGCTCAGTATATCTTAGAGGTGAAGATCATTAGAGATCGTCCTAAAAGACTTTTGGGTTTGTCATGAGTCTTACATAAATAAGATATTACATCATTTCAGCATGTCTAATTGCAACGTAGAACATTCACCTATTGTGAAAGATACTATTTTGAGCAAGAGAATGTGTCCCAAAACTTCAGAGGAAATAGCTAAAATGAATAAAAAGTCATATGCCAGTGCTATTGGTAGTTTGATGTACATTATGTTGTGTACACATCCCGATATCATCTATGATGTTGACTTAGTCAGTCGATTCCAGTCAAATCCAGGACCGAGACACTAGAAGGCAGTAAAAAGGATATTCAGATATCTGAAGGCGACAACAAATTATTGTCTTTATTTCTAAGGATCAGATATGAGTCTGAAATGTTATTCAGATGCAGATTGAGCTGGAAACCTGGATGATAGAAAATCCACATTAGGCTATGCGTTCTTGTTGAATGGCGGTGTCATCTCATAGAACAACAAGAAACAAGCTTTTGTAGTTTTGTCAACTATGGAAGCTAAATATGTGCATGTTTAGCAAGTATGCAAAAAGCAGTCTGGTTGAGAAGGTTCCCCAATCATTTGAAGATTGCTGAGGAGGAGTCTAGTGATAGTCAAACTGCAATAACTTTTTCCAAGGATCCTAAATATCACAGCAAAGGCAAGCATATAGTTATAAAATATAATTTTGTGAGGGATATTGTAGCTAAAAGAAAAGTAATTCTTGAGTATGTCCCTACACATGCTATGTTTGTAGATCCTTTTACTAAATCAATGACTAAAGAGTGATTTAAATAACATGTAAAGTCTTTGGGACTTCGTAGAATGTAACATTATAATTACAATCAGATATTATGATTTGATTATATAATTTGTCATAATTTATTCAGTATATATAATTTCGTTATATTCATATAAGATCTCGGTGAGCATGTTGGCAGGTTGAGATTGGTCCACTCACATGGATAATCATCTCTGTTTGTTGAGTACAAATAAAGGTAAAACCGTTGCTTATGGGACAGCTTATGTAGCTGTGAACAGAGACAAATCCATAAGTTAAGGTCGCCTTGATAATTGTGTCAAGTTGAGATCATATATATGTTAATAATGATTGAAATAAATGAACCCACCATTTACTGAACGGAATTCATATGTTAAATTCAGGGTTAGGCATTAGGTATATCTAGATCAAAATATATACGATGTTAAATTTGAGGAAAACATGCACTCTTTTTAATAAAGAAAATAACATCGTAGCATGTGATTCATACCACATGTGTTATTGCGACAGTAAAGGTAATAGGAGAATGAATCCATGTTTTTCTACTATGTGAGACCTTTGAAATTATAAGTTAATCTCAGTTTTGCCCTTAGTGACTATTTAGCTGTTTACTTGAAATTTTAATTGTCTGCTACTTTGACATGTATCCTATGGCTATGGATGATTCGGTCTATGGAGCATAACTAGAAAAACGATTGATTAGGATGAATAGATTCTAGCTAAAAAAGAATTAAATAGATTTATATCTTTTGATGTTATTCACTGATTGACCCATTTTTTTATGTATAGAAATGATTGTGAATATTGAATATGGAACATGTTCTTGACATAATAGTCATAATAAGGGATTAGAGATGTTCATATTGATGTAAATAAAGATTATTTAATCTGGGTAAATAGCAAGACATGGATATCTCCAAGATA
>JBBMJZ010000075.1:724284-751538 GCA_037833815.1 Zingiber zerumbet
AGAGATGTTCATATTGATGTAAATAAAAATTATTTAATCTGGGTAAATAGCAAGACATGGATATCTCCAAGATAATGATTGTGTGCCACTAAAGATTGGATTTATCCTGAATAAAGGCTATGTGTCACTAAGACAGAGAGGCTATGTGTCATTATGAGAATGTCTCTGATTCATTTGGAAAAGGGGCTAAATGAAGTGTAACAACTTTATTAATATTGATTGCTCAAAGAGCGGCTATGTAAGGTGTAACAATCTTCTTAGCATCTATCGCTTAGTGTGTTTGCTGTCGCACGAACCATTTCTCTAAGTATGGATTGGATGTTCATGGTCATTGCGACTAAATTCTCAAATAGTCTATGTGACTTATTTAGTCTTTGTGACTAACTGGTCTTAGTGACTAACCTGGATGAACTGGTCTTAGTGACTTACCTTGGACGAGTGAGAGATGTAGGAAATGGGAACGTGGGGAAAACCTACGTTGCCTACTTCTTAGGGGCAAATTGTCCCTTATACCCCTAGGTTATTTTTCTTTTATAAGGGGTGCGTCCAAGGATCATTCATGAGAAAGAAAAAGAGAGAGAGGTGTTGAAGAACGAGAGGAAGACATCCAAGGCTGCGGGATTTGGTTTGTGAAATTGCGGAGAGCTTTTCGATTCTGTGATCATTCTTCTGACAGCAAGTCTTGTCGTCGCCGATTGCAGATCTGCAGGAGATCGTTGTAAGTGTTTAATTGTTTTGTGCAATTAATATATAATTCCTACGCCTCCATACTCGGACCCAAAAATCTCCATACCCGATTATTTAATCAGATCCAAAAAAAAATCCCTTCATATCCTCCTCTATTTGGGTCGGATATCGAATCCTCCATTGGGTTCGGAGGAAATTATTATCCCTAGTGGTAGCCACCACGGCCAGCCCGTGGAACGTTCCACGACCGTGGATAGTGTCAAGACATTGTCGCCCTTATTTTTAGGAAATTCTACTAGCCACAACTACTTTTTAGGAAATTATGTTAGAGTTGCCCTACTTTTTATGAAATTATATCAGACATCTAAAACTATAAAGGAAATAAAGGGTGACGGCTACAAGGCATCGGTGATCAGTAGATCTTCCGATCCCGTGATAGGGGATCGAGGAGGCCGTATCGAAGACATCAAAGGAGCTACGATGTCAATGACTTGTATTTCTAATGTTATGGAGTAGTCTTCTTTATTGTGGGATTAGGGAGTAATACGATGTTAAGTTGGCAATTGATGTTTGTGATTTCTCTCTTTTATTAATGATATGTTCGATTCTTGATTCAATTTTAGTATGCTTAGTTGTGGATGTATTAGCATGCGTTTGCATATATTAGAGGTTAGGGGATGAATTAAGAGATAAACTCAAATCCCGGATCTATAAAACTAGACTTGAGTGTTTGATTACAAAAGTAGTTCAAACTCTCTCCAGGATAACATTGGTTGTCACAGAGCATAAAAGGTCTATTCTGATTCAATTACTACGAGAATAGGAGTCGCGTTAGGGTAGATAAACCACCTTCAAACATAATCTATCATTGAGGTAAGAGAGGGAATCACAATTAAATTGTCAATGGTCATCGTGGTGAAACTGAAATCCTAGAATTGTCTCAAGAATTGGGTTTCTCTTTTCATTAAGTTCTCTTAGTTTTCCTAGTTTGCTTTGATTTCACAACAATTCTCCCAATTCGATTCATCTAGATAACCTCCTTTGCAAGTAAACTGGTAGTCAACAACACGGAGGACGATATTTTTACTACTTGACGACGACTGTGCACTTGCGATTAGCACGCATGAGTTGTCTAATCTCTCTAAACTTTTCTTGATTACATCATATTGTTGCAATAAGTACGAGTTGATTTTGAATCCAATAAGTGATAGATATTGTTGATTTGCATCAAAGAAGTAAAAGAAATTGTTGAAGTATTCAGTAATAATTCTTTGGGTTATAAAACCATATTTGAACAAGACAATTTCTCTGCAAATATAAGAAAGATTTTGAGAAAATTAACAAAAAAAAATTGACTAACAAGACAATAATTTAAGGCCAAATTTGAGAAAACTCATATTTACTAGCATTCATCACTCTAACAGAAAGTGTAAAACAATCAATAAGATTGACTCAAGATCAAGAACTCACGTGTAAGTCATAAAAAATCAAAGGACAAGGCTAGATAACCTTAGCATTTCAACAAAGCACCCCTCATTAACATTAAGACAACACCTTTCTCAAATGAGGGCAGAGTTCCCTAATTGGGGACGTAGAGAAAGAAAAAGTTTTTCACTTCTAGCACACATCATATGACTCCAATATGGGATAGCCTCTGACTGCAAAAAAAGGTGAAATCACTCACCCCCAGCGCCCCCACCGCACCCAACCCAAGGTCATCATGAGGGAGGTAAATCACGGAAGCCGAGAGGGCAAATGGTGGGTGGGGTGAGGTACACAGGGTTCGGAGATTTACGCCCCGACATCTCTATTGTTCGACCCGGCGTTCTCAGCTACAAATGTAACCACCACTTACTTTCTCAGATACACTGTGGGGTTAATATGGGATAGCCTCTAAGAATCTTGACAGTGAGGTCATCCAATTGTTCAAATGGTTAGGATGATGTCATGGCCTCCATTATGAGAGAAGTTTGTACATGTCTATCCCAAGGTATCAAATACCCATCCATGTTGCCTGGCACAACCAAAAACTTCCATTCCAATATTTACTCCAGCACAAAAGACTCATCGGCACAAGGTAAATTACCTTGTGTCACCTATACCCTGTATGGTACGAGTTATTACCGCAGTAAGTTACATGTGCTCTCAGCCGACGCATGATGCAACAGGAGCAGTAGATGTACCTTTATGGGTCAAAAAGGTAACTAAGATAAGACACTCACTACAACTTGGAACAAGAGAAAGCGTGTGCAAACTCTGGGGAAGCAAATTTGGTGGGTCCTTATCAAGAGTGTAGAATACAACCCTAACATACACAACTTTCTCACAATAGAAACTCAAATCCTACAGCATGACCTTCACAACCTCAAAGATGATCTCGGTCATCACATGGTTCAGCAGATTGCGAATGAACTGTTAGAGTGGATCAATCCATGTGGATCAGAAGATGGAAGAAGCGTGGTAAAAGTTCAAAGTATCCGCATGTGCATGTCTGATATAAGTGAAATGGAAGAGCACCCTAAGATTTAAGTTTCTATCTATTATAAGGGTTAGATAGTGTGAAAGGGCATGATGGGGAGAAGCTTATCCAACTGCATAACTCTTAACATTTAAAGTAATTAGGAAGATATCTCTAAAATCATCAGCATTAAGTTTAGACAACAAGCTTAGACACTTTTTGGTATCTAAGGTGTCAAACATAGCAATGACAAAGTTCTTTGTCATTGTCCTTATGAAGATTATGGTGCCAAATAAATTAGGAATCATGGTAAAATAAACTAGAAGTACCAATATAGAACTGAAACTAGTGCACCTAATAAATAATAGATGATGTAGCAGAAGGTAACAAAGGATTAACTTGTTGATTCACATAGAATAACCAGGAAAATCTTTAAAAAAAAAGGATTACGCTACTAATTCACACAGAATAGTGAGGAAATCTCAAAAATAACACACTCAAAATAATTTTATTTAACTATCAATTTCCTCCAAACCAAAAACTGCTCGTATTTATCAAACGAGCTACAATAATCAAATCTGGGAAATATTTCAAAAAATGAGAAGTACATATCTAAGGAAATAAAAATATAATATCATGCCTAAGGAATAAGGAAATCAATTTGAAATCAAATTTCCATTTTCCTAGATTAATTTATTTCCAAAATACAATTTTAGCAAAAATGGAAAAAAAAAAAAAACATGAATTTTAATTTCTAACCAAAAGAATTTTCCCAAAAATCCATAAAAATGGACCTTGGAGTGATCCCTGCCAAAAATGCATCTTGCATCGCATTGATAACCCTATTAACTCTAATGCCTTTGACAATTTTAAATAAAAACAATCTATCCTTTCTTCATCAAAAAATTTAAAGTTATTACACATGAGGTATGGACAGAATTTTTACCTCAACATAGTAACTAAATGCAAGTTTGCTGATCAGCAATAGAATCCAGAAAAGAGTATATCTGTCAAATTGACACAACAGCCACAATATGTCAAGAAAAAATCATTTCTGAACAAACTAGATACAAATAGCTTACTTGAGAAGTGAAAGCATGTCCTCGTGCATGCCTCTTCCTACATATAACTTAGGCTGAGATAAATAGAGTACTATAAGAATGTATCCAACATTGGCAACAAAATGCTTCTGAGCAATAGGAAACACTTGCCTGCGCCCACCACATGAGCAAAATAAAAACACGCGAATTAGAGAGTTCAACACTTCTCCGCAATGGTGGAAGCAAGAACAACAAAGCAGAAAAAATATTTGGTAACATGTATATGATAATGGCATAAGTATAAAGTGACTGATTTCTCCAATTCCCAGCCCAATTGCTGAAGAGTTTGATAAGACCTGTAGGATTTTCTGAGCCAGAGTAGCTTGCTGAGAGAATTATTATCCATGCAGTTGCTACTGCAAATTTCAATAGATATCTAAGTATTTGCGTGTATTGCATGCTTCCCCATGCCTTCCAGCTAAGAATGATATCCAGAGTAGCTGGAAGGTTCAAAACACAACCAAGGAAAGATATTTCAATGAAGTACCATGACTGCTGCTTCAACAAAATTTTATAAGTTCAGAAGACAAAATATCATCGCATAAGACTATTAGTACCTTGGAAAAAATTTAGGAATGCTGCAGTTATGAAAATACTCAATACCCTTCTAAAGACATCTGGGTCAAAGAATGCAGTGAGTGATCCTGAGGGACTCCATGCAATGATGAGCATGGCCTGAGGGGATGAAACAGCATTAGAGAATCCATTAACCATGAAAGTGTCTTTCCAACAACGATAATTCCACTAATAAAACAAAATTTACCTGGAAAGCCAGTATGAAGAATGTCCACATACGTTCAAAACTTCTAAATAAATGCCAAAATGTACGAACTTCAACAAAATTTGTTTTGAGCCTTCTTCTTCCAGTAATATTTTGGTCATGCTGTTGGTAGAACATTCACAGTACAGAATGAATAGATAAACTTAATTTCATTAATGATGGTAGAAACAATCAGAATTGCTTGGATCTGTTTATTAAAAAGATAACCACCACAACAGTAAGACAGTTGATGACAATTACTGCAATTCAAACTTCAAAGTCATTTGATACCTCAGAGTAAAATTATGAGTGCAAGTCATTTGATTCTCTAAAATGTAACTCGTTTCATTCAAATTTAATTAAAATTTAGAATAAACGAATATATATTTTAGTTTCTACAAGTCAATCAAGTCTTGTTGTTTTAGGGGTGAAAAAGGCCATTCAACATGTGCTGCTCGGCTCCAAGCCTTATTTTGTGTCAACAAGTCACATGAGACTAACCAGTCCAGTAAATCATAAAGAATGTGAAAAACCAAAGCGTAATAGTTTACCACATATCTTATGTTAACATGTACTTCAATTTTTTTGTAACTTTAAGGTGTCAAACAAGCATTTTGACCCAAATTTTGAAGTTGCATAACGATCTGCACCTTATGCTGTTATGGTATGGATTATTGTCATATTGCTATTTACTAATCGAACCAAAAGACCTGTGATACTGGTATCAGTCAGATTTTTTTGGTCACCACGAGGTGTCACCACAACACATTGGATGTAAGACTATTTCCTCATTTGGAATCAGAGCCAAGGTTAATCCCCTCCTAACTATCATAACTATTGTTGTACAGATTTGAACCTCACACATTGGTCAAAAGCCGTCTAGATCTAATTCAGACCAATTAATTATTGATCTCATAGTAGCCTTTTATGACATCAAGATTTGAATGCATTTTTAAAGATCTCTAACATTGTAATGTTAATAGCACTTTAAGAATAATTAGGGGTGTGCCTTCAGGTTAAAATCATGTTTACTCTACAAATTTTAGATTATGGTACAAATTATAGCGTTAGATTCAAACGAGAGTTAATCTAGTCATCAAAGAATTAATATAATCTTCCTCATTGAACTCTCTACCAAAGTAAGGATATCACAAAAACTAAAAAAGAAAAGTAAGAAAAGTTTAGCGAAGACAAAATGACAAATTATTAAGGGTTGTAAAGGAAGAGAGAAATTAAGATTCCAGTAACTATTATTTTGATAAGCAGTTAATATGTGAAGATGTAAGAGAGGAGATTAAGTTGTAAAAAAACTTGATAGAAGAAAAGGAGGGTATAAAATAGAGACAATGGAGAACCAATTTTTAATATTGCAATGAGTGAAGAGAGAAGTGTTGTCAAGAAAAGTAAGATTAGAAATTCAATGTCCTCTCTTGTTAAGTACTGATGTTTTATAAAGAAAAAAACTACTAAATTTATTAGCTGTAGTTTATATACTTAACAAAGTGTCTTCATAGTCAGTTCCATCTATCCCATATGAACGATGGATAGAAGACCTGAGGTCAGCTGTCTATGTTCATGATAGTTCCCACAAGTATAGAAAACTAGGATCTAAAGGTAAGAAATATATCTTTATTAGATATTTTGAGACCTCCAAAGGTTATGTTTTGTGAGCAACTAGATGAAATCATCTCCGAAATAGATTCGAGAGATGTGATTTTTCTCGAAACAGAGTTTCCAACCAGAGGTAATGTTGATAAAAGTGTTCCTCTATTTGAGAAGGATGAGATATTATCAACAAGAGAGGTATCAAAAGGGATGTCTGAGTCTGGTCAGCCGAGTTGGAGTGGTTTGCCAAGTCATGAGTTGACTTCTAAACGGACCAATTTACGAAGAAATGTTCATAAAATCAAACCTAAGAAGAGGTTTGATATTGAGAATGAGGCATTGATGACACTCTCAGTTAACGATGATGAACCTTAATCTCTTGAGGAAGCATTGGGATATAGAGTTAGAGAAAAGTAGAAAGCTACAATGGCTGAAGAGATGGAGTCTATGAATCAAAATTATGTTTAGGACTTAGTCGATCTTCCTCCTGGTCAAAGGGTTATTGGGAATAAGTGAATTCTCAAAATAAAGAGGAAAGTTGATTGATCGATTAACAAATACAAAGCTCGTTCAGTTCCAAAAGGGTTTGACTTTGACAAGAGACCGAGATATTTTCTCCTGTAGTAAAATTTGTGTCAATACGAATTATTTTGGCCTTTGTGGCACATTATAACTTGAAATTACATCAAATAGATGTAAAAACCGCTTTCCTTAACGGTGAGCTTGATGAAAAAATCTATATGGTTCAGCCAGAAAGTTTCATTACTAAAGGCCAAGAGAAGAAAGTATGTAGACTTAAAAAAATCTATATATGGACTAAAGTAAATGTCAAGATAATGGAACATAAGATTTAACGAAGTAGTTTTATCTTATGGTTTTAAGATGATCAATGAGGATCATTGTGTTTTCTTGAAAAGATAAAAAGGAAAGTATGTCATTTTATCACTATATGTTGATGATATGCTAATAGCTGGAAATGACATAGGGTACTTGAATGAAGTCAAAAAGTGGTTGTCATCAAAATTTGCTACAACAGATATGGGGAGAAGCTAAGTACATCTTAGGGGTGAAAATCATTAGAGAATTATCTAAAAGACTTTTGGGTTTGTTAGAGTCTTATATAAATAAGATATTACATAATTTCAACATGTTTAATTACAACGTAGAACATACACCTATTATGAAAGATATTGTTTTGAGCAAGAGTATGTGTCCCAAAACTCCTAAGGAAATAGCTGAGATGAATAAAAAACCATATGTCAGTACTATTGGCAGTTTGTTATACACTATGTTGTTTACACGTCCCAATATCAGCTATGTTGTTGGCTTAGTCAGTCGCTTCCGATCAAACCCAGGACTGAGACACTGGAAGGCGGTAAAAAGGATATTAAGATATCTGAAGGCGACAACAGATTATTATCTTTATTTTCAAGGATTAGATAAAAGTCTAAAAGGCTATTCAGATGCAAATTGGGCAGGCACCTAGATGATAGACACATCAGGCTATGTGTTCTTGCTGAATGGTGGCGCCATCTCATGGAATAGCAAGGAACAAACTTATGTAGCTTTGTCAACTATGGAAGTTGAATATGTGGTATGTTCAGCGGTTGTGCAAGAAAGGTTAAGAAAGTTCCTAAAGCATCTGAAGATTGCTGAAGATAATTGGAGTCCTAACTGTCTACTGAGATAGTCAAGCTGCAATAGCTTTCACGAAGGATCCTAAAGATCATTGCAAGGGCAAGCATATAGCTATAAAATATAACTTTACGAGGGATATTATGACTAAAAGGAAGGTAATTCTTAAATATATCCCTATACGCGCTATGCTTGCAGATCCTTTTACTAAGTCAACAACTAGAGAGTCATTTAAAGAGCATGTAAAGTCTTTGGGACTTTGTAGAATGTAATAATATTGTAATAACAATCAGATATTGTGATTTGATGGTGTGATTTGTCATAATTTATTTGTTTTTGTTACATTTGGATAAAAGTCTCAGTGAGCATATGGCAAGTTGAGATTGGTCCACTCACATGGACAATCGTTTTTGTTAAGTATAAATAGAAGTAAGATCGTTGTTACTTATGGGACAGCTTATGTAGTTGTAAACAGAGATATGTTCATAAGTTAATGTCGCTTTAATAATTGTGTCAAGATGAGATCATTTATGCATTAATAATGATTGAAATAAATGTACCCACCATTTATTGAACCTGTTAGAAGTCATATTTGAATTCATGAGTTGAATTCAGGATTAGACATTAGATATGTCTAGATCAAAATCTGTATGATGTTAAATTTGAGAACAACATGTACTCTTTTTTTTAATAAAAAGAATAACAACGTAGCATCTAATTCATACCACATATGCTATTGCGACAATAAGGGTAGTAGGAGAATAAATCTCTGCTTCTCTACTATGTGAGACCCTTGAGATTACAAGTTAATCTCAGTTTTATCTTAAGTGACTATTTAGTTGTTTACTTGAAGTTTTAATCGATGACGGCTACTTTAGCATATATCCTATAGCTAAGGACGATTCGGTCTATGAAGTATAATTAGCAAAGCAACTGATTAGAATGAATAGATTCTAGCTAAAAAAGAAAATTAAATAGACTTACATCTTTTGATGTTATTCACTAGTCGACCCATTTCTTTTATGTATAAAAATGATTGTAAATATTGAATGTAGAACATGCTCTTGACATAATAGTCATTATGGGGGATTAGAGATGTTCATATTGATGTAAATGAAGATTATTTAATCTGAGTAAATAGCAAGACATGGATACCTCCAAGATAATGGTTGTGTCACCAGGAGATTGGATGTTTCCTAGATAACGGATATGTACCACTAGGAGAGAGGCTTTGTGTCGTTATAAGAGTATCTTTGATTCATTTGGAAGGATGGGTTAAGTGTAACAATTTTGTTAGCAATGATCGCTCATAGAGCGGCTATGTAAGGTGTATCACTCGATATGCTTAATGTCACATGAACCACTGTAAGTTTTTACAGTTTAAGAATTTCGGTATTCTTAATTTTCATGCTTTAGTATCTAGACTTTTGCAAAGTGGAGAATTGCAATGGTGCTGACAAGGTGAAATAGAGGAAAGAGGAGAGGGTAAATAGTAATTATTAGAATAGAGTAGGGAAGATAGAAACTTGTTGTGAAGAAGAAAAGGAGTTGTTATCATCATGTGAAATACACAGCCTCACTATTATAGGAAAAGAAAAACTCAACCTTAAGCGAGAAATCACTTTGACACCAAGTTGAGAGGGACAAGATTATATTTATCAAAAGTGAACTAATACTGTACAGAACACATAATACCACCGTGACTAAATATTTCATGTGGGACTTGTGTTGTATCCACTTGAGAGGAAGGGAGGCCAAACGAAAGAGAGGAGGAAAATAAACCTTTGTCTAATTTGTTGGTGGAACAAAAAATAAGGTAAATAACAAAACAACTTGAATCTCTTTTAATTCTTTCCAAAAGTGGGTGGACGCGGGAAGAAAGAGAGAAATGTTGAAAAGAGTAAATTAACCCTGCATGTCTTAGAAATGACAAGATCGAAGGTCTAAAGTTATTATTTCTCTTATATCCTCTTCTTTCATTTCTTTTCAATTAGAAAAAAAATCCCTTCCTTTCTTCCTTACTCTCTTTCCTCGAATAGTCTTCATTTCTTTCTCCTCTTCCTACCTCAAGTAGATAGTCTTAACTTGTACCCATGTAACTATTAACCTACGATCTCAATGACCATTAGTAGTGTCAAGGATACTTGTCTTAAGGTCTGTAACCCAGAAAAGTCCAACAGTGGTATTGGAGCAACATGATACAACAAAGTAGCACGTGCATGCATTGGAATGTCATATTGGTGATTATCCTCGATACTGGTTTCAAATCTAGAAAGAATTATGCTGCTGTATTGTCAGCATCAAAATTGTGGAGCAAATTAATCTGTAAAAATTTATTTCATAACCATATTTTCTCTACTAAAGATCTTTCAAGAATGACAACTGGCAAACTGAACTATGCAACTTACTTAAAGAGCTTACGCAAAAAATTAAATATTTCACTAACAAAAAACCATCATTATACTTGGGTATGAAGATAACCTCAGATTTTGCGGCCTTTGGATGCATAAAAAAATGTGCTTGGGGATTAATTGGCCAACCTAAATCATGAAAACACTCTTTTGACCTGCAATAGAGGAATTACTTTGTAAAACACTCAGGTAATAGAATTTGAATTAAAAAGTTACTAACCAAAAATATTCATTCAGATCATCGTAGTTTCTCCATCTTGAATGGCTGACACTACCATGTTTGCTCCTTTGGACTTCCTGCCACATTTTTACATAACACACATCTATTATTGTATAGGTAGTTACAAAGATGACACAATGGGAAGATTCAGGTGAATAATAACATAATAAACACTCAACTTATGTGAGACATATACAAATACCTTTACCAAAACCTTGTAGATTGGAGTCACAATATTCTGCAGAAATGATTCTTCTTCGCCTTGATATATAGGTTCAAAGAAAGCACCAGTGACTGAATGAACATTACTGTTTAAGATTCCATCAAGCTCGTTCGCCATCTTATTTGATTTATCAATAACAAATTATAATTAAATTACCATTTAACATACATGAAAAAATATAACAAGAAATTTGAAGGTTGGAATTTGATGGCAAGTATTAAAAAAATATAACTGATGAAAATAGCCAAGTGTTAGTCTCAAAAGAATATAAATACCATGTCGGTAAGAATAAAATAGTAAGTTATATATAGCAGTGTACTGTTATACTATTTATTTTATTTGTTTGTATATCATTTTATTGATGCAGCATGGAAATTGTATTCAAGCACAAAAGAAATAAATACATGTTATTTAGATAGAAAATTTCGATTCTCAAAGGCATTTAGGGTTTTTATGTACAGTTCATGGATCCAAACAACATTGAGCCCACATTAGCTGGACTTAGATGAAGGCCTTTTAGATGAGTTTCTTTGTTACTTCTAGTGAGTCGTTCATTTTTAGTTGTTATTTAATTACAAATTCTGGAGTCATATTGTCTGAGAAAACCTTACTTTTGAGTTGCTCAAATGAAAATACGATTCAGTCATTGCACCATTAAGAGTTATATTAGGAGAGCTTAGTATATGCTCATAATGAGTTTAAATATTCAGATTTCTGCACTCTTACTGTAACGCCCCGGCTCGGGCGGGCCCCACCCAGACCAAACCGGGAACGCCAGCAGAATTGCCCATCGGGTTGACGACTAGCTCCACAGACCACCGTAGGTCCTTTCAGCGTGCTTTGTCCTCACTCGCACGCACCCTGGAAAACTTCCCACCCATCCTCAGATTACTCCAAGTCAAGCACGCTTAACTTTTGGAGTTCTTAAGTTTGGTCTTCCGAAAAAGAAGGTGCACCTTGGTGATATGGATAGTACCATCTAACCTTTTAAGTCATACTTGACCAGAATCTCAGAACCGGGGTATTACAATCACCCCCACTTAAAGACACAACGTCCTCGTTATGTAACCACAAATCACAACAGACAAATCCCAGAATCTCCCTCGCTAGGTGGTGCCCTGGGTGCTACTGCCACAAGCGCACTCACGGTCGCAAGGTTGCTCTGATACCATCTGTAACGCCCCGGCCCGGGCGGGCCCCACCCGAACCGAACCGGGAACACCAGCAGAATTGCCCATCGAGTTGACGACTAGCTCCACAGACCACCGTAGGTCCTTTCAGCTTGCTTTGTCCTCACTCGCACGCACCCTGAAAAACTTCCCAGAAGATCACCCATCCTCAAATTACTCCAAGCCAAGCACACTTAACTTTTGGAGTTCTTAAGTTTGGGCTTCCAAAAAGGAAGGTGCACCTTGGTGATATGGATAGTATCATCTAACCTTTTAAGCTATACTTAACCAGAATCTCAAAACTGGGGTATTACACTTACAAATTATAATACTTCATTTACAAAGAAGTGTCACAACTATGCTACAGAGGATACAAAATGGAACGACAACCTTAATTACAATGAAGATGAGATCATTGTAGGAGAGAAAAAGTGTAGAGGAAGACTAGAGGAGAAAGATGGGGAACAGAGAGAGTGGTGAGAGAAAAGATACCAACTATATCCACTAAAAATACAGGCATATGCCGCAGCTGTTTGTCACAGTTTTGTTACATGTTGCAATGTGCAAGCACTATTGAAGTCATCACCAAGACACAATAACGCTGTGAGTAAACATTGCAACAAATCTAATTTTTCACCCAAGCTAGAGACTGCTGAGGAAGAAATTACGATGAAATATACCTTCACATGTGTCACAACAGCGTAGCGATTGTGTTGCTACAAAAAATATTTTAGTATTGCATGTGGTTTCAATATTTGTACCAAAGTTTTAAGTTAGAATATATCTGTGATTTCATGTGTATCATGACAACACGTGTATCAAGTATGCAGGCACAATGAAAAAGATTAACAGGAGTTAGCAAAGTCCAAGTGGATTGAGGACAACTAAACATTTGACAAGAGAAGTCAGACAGAATTTGGAAGTCCAACAGGTGTTGACAAATGAAATTCTAATAGGTCAAGGTGGACCAAATACTAAGCAACTGAAAAAAGATTCAACGGTGATACCTCTTGGAGTAGAGTGAGAATGGTATAATGTTAAAAAAAAAATCCCAAGAGGTGAACTCTTAGCAAGTGAGATGTGAGAGAGCAACTTGTAACTTGGGCGAGGGTAGCTATCTCATTTAGGCGATGACTTGACTAAGAAAAGGTGTTTTAGTATCAAAGTAAATGGAAAAACTTGTGACAAATTAACTTCTATTCCAAGTCGAGTCCACTAGTGATAACAAACACAGATGTTTAGATTTAAGTATTGTAAATGTTAAACGAGATAAAATCTTGGTTAGTGGACGAATACAATATTGAGTTAGTAGAAGATTCAATCAGCACATGATAGAGTCGCAATAAAATTTTGATCAGTCAATTGATGGCAAAGAGCAATGAACTATGGTAAGTAGCAATCAGTGGATGGCACAGTCACGATTCGGGATATTGGCTATGGTCAGTCGATAAATGGTAAATAGCAGTTGACTGATGATATAGTCAACAAATAATGTCTTCAACAGATAAAGATGATGAGATAATGATTTAGTGGATTTGATCACGACTTTAGATGGTCCAATCATGGTAAGTACGAATTGCACTATAAAAGCATCTCAAACAGAATATCCAAATGTGCTCCATTCTCAATAAGATTTTGCAGTTTTCAAATTTGTCACAACAATCGCTCTTGCCTTAAACACACTAACTCAATCCAATTTTTTTTTTCTAATGAATTGTTTTCCTTGTCCCTCTCCAACAAATTCAGTTATGCTTCTCCACTACAACAACTCCCACTCTCTCTTGTGACCCCTCTAGCTAGCGACCACTCATCCTTCCCCATTTCCTCACTTCTTCCAACTGATTATAAAACCCATCAACCATTAAGGGCACAGGGCCGGCCCTAGACTTTGAAGGGTCAGGTGTAAAAAAACAATTGATGCGGAAACCACATATTAATGGCACAATGCTTACTACATACCCTTTAATTATCCACCTTAATTCCTAGATATCCAAAAACCACATATAATACTTTAATTTGATGTTGAAACCAATAATCAATGGAAAGTATAATTCAACCAAACATATTTAAGTAAAACAGTTGATCATAGATACATAAGTAGAAATGGAAACCTGATACGCCAACCTGATGCTGCGATAACAGCCACAAAGACTAAAAGGTGACTGTGAAATTGTGAATCTATAATGATGGTGCTCGAGATCACTATGCTTTGTCGTTCGCGATTTCGCGTGACTGGCGGGTTGTTTACCCTATAAAGCTTGTCGGGCCTTCGGTGTCGGCATGGGCACGGACGAAAAGGTTCAAAAAGCAAAAGGCAAAAGGTTCGAAGAGCGTCGACATTTAGAGGTCTAGGGAAATAGAAGAGTGGAGGAAGAAAATGTCTGTATTATCCTTGTTTTAGCACTTTTATAAAAAAAATTCATAACAATTTATAATTTATAACTAGATCATTTTTAATTAAACTTTTTTCATTGATATAAGATTGTTTGTTAATACTATGAAAAATATCAAAACTTTATTTTAAAATTTAAAAAATGGGGCCCACTAGGGAGATGGGGCCTTGTGCGCCGGCCCCACCTTGACCACCTCAAGGCCGGCACTATAAGGGCATAAACAAGTAGACCCAAGTTTGACTCTATTCAAGCTTGTTTATTAAAAACCTTATCGAGTTCGAGCTGAGCTCGAGCTTTTTATCAAGCTCAACTAATAGTATTGTTATCAATGTTTATCTGATCCATGAAAATTTATATGCTATGTCCTTTCAACATATTATGAATAATTTAATATTATAAATTTTATATATTACTATATTTGTATTTGAAAAAAAAATTAAGAAATGAATTTATAATTAAATTTTAGACAAGTTAATAAATAAGTTTGTTCATAAATTATTCATGAACTTTTTATGAACGTTAACAAACCGAGCTTACTAGTGCTTAAACTTATTTATTTCATATATTTTACTATTAAGCGAACATAAAAATCCTTTATTATTCCAAACACAAAGATTGTTCATTAACATGTGGTTAATTTGCAGCCAAATTAGCCATCCCCTTTTCTTCCAATCAACTACCTTCCTACAGTCGCCTACTATTTCTCCTCTTCTGCATCCAACCAACCACCTCCCCTTCATCTCCTTCCCCCTTTCACTCCCTCTCTAGTCGTGTGCCACCACCTCATCTTTTCCTCCATCTCTCTCCTTTCTCCCTCTCTAATAGCCAAATCAATTACCCTTTGCCACTTTGTGTGGCAATCTGTGACCTCGACCCTCCTCCCCAACGACCGACATATTTAGAGAGTATTTTTGCATTGTATTAATTTAGTTTTGTTATTGAACTTAGAATTGGAATGAAATGTTAGTTTAATTCATTATTTTTGTTAACTGAATTAATCCAAAAAGAATTTTGTTTTTATATGAAATTATTTATTTTCCTCTTGAGGGTAAAATATCACTCATCCTTCATCACAAACAACTTTACTGCAATAAAAATGCATAAAAAAAATAACGACATATAAAAATTATGAATTTTATTCGTGATGAAGGAAAACAATCATAAATGAACAATTTTGCATCAAATAATCCATTTTCTCCTATTAGGGGCAAAAGTCATCAATCCTCCATCATAAATAGCACACTTATATCACATGAAAACATTCACAACTAATACTACAATTGTAATCAAACAATTAATACATCATAATAATTTAGCTTTGAGAAGGGCAATCAAACAATTTCAATGAAATTGTTTATTTTTTTTATTTTGATGGCTAATGTCACCCATCTTTTATTACAAACAAGAATCCTTTTATTAAAAAAAAAAAGTTACTTGGACAATATGAACTTTCCCCTTCAATAATTATCAGAGGTGCACAGCTCTATAATTACTATTTTTTACTTGATCTATAAAATTATAGCACAATGAAAACAGATACAATCATGTAATATCAATATTTTTTCCTCAGTCTACAAAAAAAAAGTCTTTTAAAATCTCAACCACATAATTCTTTTGGTTAATACTATGATTTACTTCATAAAATGAACATAATGTTAACGAACTAGTTCGATAATCAGATCAATAAGAACTTTATGTTTGTCAGATGCTAAAAATATTAAAAATAATCAAAGCAATCATAGTATCTTTTATATGGTAAATAAAATCAAATAAAAACCATGATAAGAGGAATTAAGATGTCTTTTATTAGCAGTTGTTATGTTAAATTTGCCTACATAGAATCCCTAGGACTGTGTACAAAGTTTAGACCCACCACTTAGACTAGAGATCCATTTTTGACATAATAATATTGTTTAATTAATCAACACATGGTAATTATATAGATATAATTGCCCCTGATGAAAGTTGATGTTGCATATGTGACACTTATATGGTTGATCAAAGTGACAACATTATTCTTATCAATCTTAAAGCATGAATTAACTGTTGAACAGTTTGGGCATCTTGAAATGTACATGGTATGAATAATAGTTTCTAGTATAGTAGATCCTATGAAGGTTATAGATGTTCATATTCACCCTGGATAGTGACAAACACCATACTATGTATTATGAAATGATAAAATTTGGAAAAAAAAACATTTTAGCCATAAAATATGATTATAATAATAATTACATCCCAACTGAACTTTCTCTATTCACAATTTTAGATTGGATTTTACATTCTTGTTAACAGAACATCAGATAAAAATTTTAGTATGCATTATGCAAGAGTCACTAATGTATAAAACTACACTTACATGATGGAAAATTTTAGTATGCATTAAGCAAGAGTCACTAATGTATAAAACCACACTTACATGATGGAATATGTAGCAAAGGCATTCAGGCATAAACCGAATATTTGAAGCCTCACCCCAAATAAGGAAGTACAAACCAATATAAAGAAGTTCCCGTTGTTGCGCGTCCTCATGAACAATACCGGAAGCCTCAAAACTGGAAGGCCTGTTTTGAATATTGTAAAATTATGGATTGAAATCATGTGGTTTAATTTGCATGCTGTCTTGAAGTAACCAACTAATTATATATATTATATATAACTCACTTGATGTTACAAGGGCAATGCAAATAGTCACACCATGAACGATAATTCTTAAAAACTTGCTTTGCCAGTTTGCTCACAGTTGTACTATCCAACTGTAAATAGGAGGGGTGAGCTATAAATGCACATAAAAGTAAACATGCCAAGCTCTGGGCATAGGAATACCATTGCAGGAACATAATTACCAGTGCATAATCATCCTGGGTTCTTTTCCTTATGTCAATATTTGCAAGTAACAGAACCAAATGTTCTCGTTGATTTGCGACATTTCCTTTCTGCATTTACAGAAATTGTATTTGCTGGTTTATCAACTGAATAACAAAAAATAGGGCCAGTATAATTTGCACAGAAGAAAGATTGCGTTCATAAAAAACTATGCTCTTTACTTGAAAACGAAACACAATTCCAAGCCAGTCTAGCAAATCATGAATAGAATGATCCCCATCATTATGCACCAAGGTATTATTAGTTAGGTTTTGTGAATTTGCTGTGGACTGCAATCTGGGTCTTGGAAGGTTATCCACTTTACGCAATGCAGACAATGCAGCTCGTATCTGTAAGGACCACAATGTTAAAAGGGAAAAGTAAAAAAAAAAAATTCACAGTGCTACACAAACAAGAAGGAAATATATAGCTAAGCCACCTCTGGAAGCTCCATGATTTCAGAAGCACCAGGAACATGAAGAGGAAGAATGTTGTACTGTGCAAAGTGACCTTTTTTTCTCTCGACTTCTTTGGCATACCTCTTTATCTGCAAGCATGGATTCAGTTACTGGCTTACTGTTTTCTATATTCATATTAGATAGAAAATATACAAAATGTCAAAAGAGCATGTATACTCCAAAAATTTAAGACAAACCTCATCTTCTACTCTCTCAGGAGGTACCACAGTCTTCAGAACATCATGTAGCACAGATAAAATTTGATAATGTTTAGCCATATCCGCACTGTACAAGCATAGATTGGCATGTAGCAGTAAGATGTAATAGTATTTTATAGAAAAGATTTCTGATTAGTACAATAATCAAAAAGTCTATCTATGATAGTCTTACGGTTTTATTTTGGCAGGACCTTCCTTGATGTAAGTTTCATAGTAACGCTGATAGTACTTTTGTATTTCTTTTGGATCATTTCTAGCAAGTTGTGGCCTTGTTTCGGCTTCATCCTGCAGTCACATGAGAAAATAAATTTAACAAGATTACTAAAGACCTATGTATCTCATGGACACATAAGTAGAAGAACAATGATCTGGCAAGTGCTTGTTTGACTGTGCTAGTTAGAAAAACTGCCTCGCACTCAAATTAAGGTAGGATATATGACACTTTTAACAGAAAAGAATAAAAAATATATGCTAGAATGGTTCAAAGTCACATTGATGTCAAGCCTGTATAAAGTGAGAAGCCCTTGTTCCACTCCAGAACCAAAATGTAGCACTGTAGCAGAACACCACACCATGTTTCTCACATCAGCCCTCTCAACCTCTTCTTTGGCAAATACTAACTAGATTTGTCCAACTTGGAGCAAAAAGGTAAAATAGTGGATAATATGCAGAGCTTACACTAGATGTGTTGAATCACTTACCTTGAAAATTTCCCCCAATAAAACTGTATGTGACTAGGTTACAGAATTTTCACTTCTATGATACAACAAAGACAAAAAAAAAAAATCTAGAGCTTTCTTCAAAACTTTTATGCTAATATAGTATGCCATTGTGCCAAAACTTTGCCTCAAATTATCTTGAACAACAGATTTTTTTTCTTCCATTACTGGTGCAAATTTATAGAATATTACTTGACTCTTCAAAATAAATACCAAACCACTAAATGGAAGCAAGCACAAAATTAAAACATAACAAACAAATTTTTCCATATAAAAAATAAGTCATTCCCTGACAAAAGCAACAGTCATGCATTTAGGTATATAAATATTACCCCTCCATCATCATTTATTATTAATTTAATTTAACCATCTGATCCTCCTGCAAGATGTTATGTTAATCCCACTATGGGATATAACAAATGGTACTTAAAACTACTATATATTACAACATAGTAATAAGTAAGCTTGGATTCAAAGTTTAAGCTAGTGGAAATATTTCTAAATCTTGAAGAATCATAATCTGGAACTTCACACCATGACTTCTTAATATAGAACTAGAAATAAACTACAAATAAATTTGACAAACGTGGCCAAGAAGTTCAACAATATTTATTGTGGAAGACAAAGTGATCCGCGTTCCTAGTCCTACATTGATGGATGTGGTAGTCCACGGGTGCTTATATTGAGAGGAATCTATTATGAATTTAATGTGACTGAGAAATTAAATCTAGAACGTTGGATCAAGATTGAAAAATCTTGTTCATCCAACTTGAAAGGTTTAAGTGTCTCTTCATTGGTTCAATCTGAACCATTGATTTCAAAAAAGAAGGCATCTAAAGAAGAGGTATTGTGTCTCTTGGGAAGGGATGCAATCTAAACCATCAAGTTGGATGGATGAGATATAATTGACCAAGAGGTTTTTATACCCTTTCATTCGGTATAAATAAGATCCCTCATATTCTCATTTTTCATTCCAATAAAAAGCAAAGCAAGCATTGCATTCCATACTTGCATTTGGAGAGTTCAATAAGCTTCTTCGGTTCAAAGGTCTTGCGATTAGCAGTGCTGTTATCGCAAGATAAAGTCGTTGTATCTTGGGAGACGATTGTCGTGTTTCGTGAGCACCGTGTGCGAGGCAAATTCGTCCTAAAGAGATAGAGTGCAACTCTAGGCTCGACTTCACCAAAGCGATGTTATACCGTCATTCTGTCCGCGCACAGATTGTCCCACTAGACCCAACAATTTTAATACGAATCTTTTCCATGCAATCTTGATGAATTCATCATCGACGACTCCTGTTCCACCGGCGCATCTGAAAAATGGAGAAGCTTACAGATACCGATTTCAAAAGGTGGTAGCAAAAGATATTGTTTTACCTAACCACGTTGAACCTTGCGAGATTCTTACGTGAAGATGCCCCCTCAATATCGGCGAGACTAATAAAGCAAAGAAGGCGGCATATGATGCTGGGGGCACAATGACTTCTTATGTCGAGACAACACGTTATACAACGTGTATACTCCAATGTCAACTGCAAAGGAGTTATGGGAATCTTTCGAAAGGAAGTACAAAACAAAAGATGTTAGACTGAAGAAATCCATTGTCAACAAATTTTTAGACTTGATGATTGATTCCAAAATTGTGACAACTCAAATCCAAGAGTTGCAGTTAATCCTACCTAATCTGCATGCTGAGGGCATGATAATGAATGAGTCCTTTCAAATTATCGCAATAATCGAGAAACTTCCACCTTAATAGAGGAAATTCAAAAATTATCTAAAGCACAAGCGAAAGGAGATGGGACTTAAGAATTTGATCGTAAGAATGCGGATTGAAGAAGACAATCGCAAGCAATCAGAATCAACAAAATGCCTATATTTGCAAAGGCAATTCTGATGAAACTAAACACTGGCAAGAAGAGAAAGTATCCCGGCAAAGGGCAAAGCCAAGGGAGGGCCAAGAAGTTCCAAGGAACATGTCACAACTATGGCAAACCGAATCACAAGGCCAAAGACGACAGAGGTCCAAAGAGAGTCACTCGAGTGCACATGCCTAAAGACAAGTTAGTGTCAACAAGCGTTTGAAGTGCCAAGTTGTGCCGTCCGAAACCACCGGAATTTACTTTTCCAATGCATAAGCGAAAATGGCACCCCAAGTGAATAAATTTCGTGTACGGTCATCTGCGTGCGATCAATGATCGTGAGACGCCTCCGTCGGTACCAGAAGCGCCGCGTGACGCCTCCGCCCACCCCGGAAGTGTCGCACGATGCCTCCGCCGCCGCAAGAAGCGTCGCACAATGCTTCTAGCGCCGCTCACAGATGTGTACTGTTACGGAAGAAAAAAGATTTAATTAATTTAAACAATTCCCAACTAAGATGTGATATTCTGAATAGGCTTTCATAAATCTTAATTAGAGCCGTCAATTTGGGTCAGGCCCGTCGGGTTGGTCCATCCCGCCAAACCAATTAAGTGGGTTGGGTTGAAATTTTATCAACCCAAGCCCGCCGCAGGCCGACCCGCCCAGGCCTACGACCTGTGCGGGTCGGCCCACAACTGGCTTGGGTTGGCCCACGGGATGAGAAACACATGTTCGTGGAAGTGGAGGACATGATATGGTTTAAGATATGAACGTTTTTCTAGCGGGCTGTCGACTTTATTAATCATGAGATTGAGGTTATAGATAGCTGAATCTTTTTTTGGTTGAAGCATTGAAATTTGCTTCTGGTCAACAACTATCAACACTTGCAATAGCCCACAATCCATCTATCTCATCCTTCGTTGCTTTGATCTTCCTAATTGTCTCTCACAAACCATCAATCTCTTCTTCAAGTAACGTTTTCTGTGAATTTATCTCAAGCTGCAATTTTTCATTCTCCTTTTAAAGATTGCATATTAAGCTGTAAAAGCTTACCGAAGATATAAAAGTTTTTTTTAATTTTTTTAAAAAAAATTATGGGCCCGAGGCCGCCAAACCCGCAACCCGCCTTCGAGAATAAAACTTATATAATTAATTCAATGAATAAACAATTAATTTAATTTAATGAATAAACAATTAATTTATATAATTATGATATATCAATTTTAATTCAAGTTATTAATGCATTTTTAAATAAAACTATATTTAATTATTTTTTCTAACCATATTAAATTCTTTAAAGAACTTATATAAAATCAACATATAACTTATTTTTAAATTATACACAATAAATATATTTATCTAATAATTACTATATATAAATAAAAAAATACTAAAATTGTATCGGCATGGCACAATATGATACCGAAATCATATCGTTCCGGTCTGGAACCGAAACCTCAGCACAAGTCAAGATTTTAAACCTTGGTGTCAATAGACATATCAGAATTAAACCTCGTTGTATTTGAAGCCAACTTGGTGGGTAATCCAAGGCAATGGTAGGTCGATATTGGTGCCACACGGCACATTTGCTCTGACAAGTCCCAATTTTCAACTTACACCCTAGTTAATAGGAGAAAACTAATCATGGACAATTCTGCAACTTCCAACATTGTTGGTCTTGGCAAGGTAGTACTGAAGATGACGTCAAGCAAAGAAGTGACCCTAATCGATGTGCTTCATGTTCCCGACATCCGAAAAAATCTAGTGTGGGCTCTTGTCAATGCTGGTTTCAAGCTAGTGTTTGAGTCAAATAAGTCTCTATGGATTAAAATGGTCAATTGTAAAGGGTCCATGGAGAACGGTCTATTTAAAATGAATATAATGGTTGTACACTGTAAATTCAATGGCAATAAAATTATAAATTCTACTTATTTGGTCGAGTGTTCTAATTTATGGCATGTTAAACTTGGACATGTAAATTATAATACTTTGCGACGACTTGTGAATTTAAACTTATTGTCAACATTTAATGTTGATCCAACACATAAATGTAAAATATGTGTTGAAGCTAAAATGACAAAATTATTTTACCATTCTGTGGAAAGATGCACGACCCCTCTAGAATTAATTCATGTAATTCAAAATTCATGCAAATTAGAGGAGGTAAAAAGTACTTTGTTACTTTCATTGATGAAAGCACTAGATATTGTTATGTGTATCTATTGAAAGGCAAAGATGAAGCTTTAGATGCATTCAAAAATTATAAAAATGAAGTTGAGAATCAACTCGGTTAATGAATTAAAAGAATTCGAAGCAATAGATGAGAAGAATATGATGGTCCATTTGATGAATTTTATTCAGAATCTGACATTGTTCATCAAACGCTAGCTCTTTACTCTCCTCAATCAAATGGGATTATTGAGCGTAAAAATCAAACTCTTAAAGAAATGATGAATGCTATGTTCATAAGTTCGGGCTTACCTCAGAATTTATAAGGGAGCTATTTTATTAGCAAATTATATTCTAAATAAAATCCCTCACAAAAGGAAAGATAAAACTCCTTATGAGTTATAGAAGGGTCATAAGCCTTCTATAAATATCTGAAAGTGTGGGAGTGTTTGGCTAAGGTGGAAGTACCTAACCCAAAGCAAACCAAAATAGGACCAAAGACAACTAATTGTATTTTTATTGGATATGCCAATATTAATAGTACATATCAATTTTTAGTGCACAAACCAACAGTTCTTGATGTACATGTTGGAACAACAATTGAATCAAAGAATATTATATTTTTTGAAGAAATCTTTGTAAAGATAGGAATGAAGAAAGTTTAAATAAAAGAACTTATGAAACTGCGAATATGGATAATCTTAATCTTAGAAATAATGAAGAACCAAGACACAGTAAGAGAGCCAAAATAATAAATTCATTTGGCCCTGTTTTGATAACTTATATGTTGGAAAATGAACCAAGATCAAGTCCCAAGGCTCCCTTTTGGAAAGAAGCTATCAATAGTAAAATAAATTCCATCATACAAAACTATACTTGGGAATTGGTAGATATTCCACCTGCAATCAAGCCTTTAGGATGTAAATGGATCCTAAAGAAGAAATATAAGACTGATGGAACTATTGAAAAGTACAAGGCAAGACTAGTGGAAAAGGGATTCAAACAAAAGGAAGACTTGACTTCTTTGATACCTATTCACTAGTAACAAGGATCACATATATTCGAGTACTCATTGCTATTGATGCAATCATAACTTGAGATACATCAAATGGATATAAAAACAACCTTTCTAAATGGTGAATTAGTAGAAGAAATATATATGGAGCAACCTGAAGGATTTGTGACTGCAGGACAAGAAAATAAGGTGTAGACTCGTGAAGTCATTATATGGATTAAAAGAAGCATCAAAACAGTGACACGAGAAATTTAACAAAACTATGATGTCGAATAGATTTAAAATAAACGAGTGCAATAAATGCATATATATCAAAGGCACACGACGCACCTAACTCATTTGTACGATATACTCATCATGGATAGTAATCATGATATAATCATGACTACTAAAAAGATGTTGACCGAAAACTTTAATATGAAAGATATGGGTATAGCGGACGTCATACTCAGATTAAGATTGATAAGACATTAGATGGAAATATCCTTTCACAGTCTCATTATATTGAGACAATACTAAGAAAATTTAATGCATATGATCTTTCTCCTGCAAAAACACCGATCGACTAAAGCTTGCATTTGGCTAAAAACCATGGTGAACATGTATCCCAATTGGAATATTCGAGTACAATTGGTAGTTTAATGTATATCACTAACTGCATACGTGTGGATATTGCCTATGCGGTCAACAAATTAAGAATATTTACAAGTAATCCAAATGATGACCATTGAAAGACATTAATAAGGGTTCTTAAATATTTAAGATACACCTTAAAGTGTAGCTTACACTATATGAGATATCCAGCGATACTAGAAGGCTATTGTGATGTCAATTGGATATCTGATACAAAAGACTCTAAATCCACCAGTGAATATGTATTTACCATTGTTGGTGGAGCAGTGTCCTGGAAATCCACAAAACAAACGTGCATTGCTCGATCAACCATGGAATCTAAGTTAATAAAGCCGCAGAAGAAGCTGAATGGCTTCGTACCCTCTTAAAGACATCCAATGTTGGGAAAAGTCAGTGTCTGCCGTGATGATACATTGTGATAATCGTTCGGCAATTGCAAGGGCACAAAATAGCATGTATAATGGTAAGTCACGACATATTTGTCAACGATACAATACCATTAGGCAGTTGATCTCTAACGGAGTTATCTATTATGTCAAACCGAAAGATAACTTAATGGATCCATTTACAAAAGGTTTGAATAGAAATCAAATATGATGCACATCAAGAGGAATGAGATTAAAAATCTACAAACAAGAACATTCATAGTAGTAACCCAACCTTATTGATTGGAGATCCCAAGATCTTGGTTCAATGGGACAATGAAATTATGAAAATTCATGTAAGCACTTGAACTATTTCCCCTCTCATTCCTAGGATGGAAAAATATTACCTTCAATATATAGTGAGGTTAAGTTATAAACTATTAATAGCTCTTATACTTGAAAAAGTAGAGTATGGTAGGATACTCTTTATAGGAGGTCACCTATATAAGGTTGAAGATGGGTCACTTCAATGAAATACTTATAAATACAAGATGTTGTCCATAGCCAAATCGGACAAAATAGTGAGAACTATGAAGAAGTGAGAAATGTTATTGTGTAGGAACCAATGTCTTGGTTTACACGAATAGCTAAGTAGTTCAAGACATCATGTTCACTACGTAGTCTAATAAATCCGATGATACTCTACTATGGAAGGTTCAAAGTTACAAGTTACCTCTCCTTAAGTGATAACATACATATATTAATTTTCATTCATGTGGGGGATTGTTAGAAATTTAATGTGAATGAGAAATCAAATCTAGATCGTTGGATCAAGATTGACAAATCTTGCTCATCCAACTTGAAAGGTTTAAGTGCCTCTTCATTGGTTGAATCTGAACCATTGATTTCAAAAAAGAAGGCATCTAATGAAGAGGTATTGTGTCTCTTGCGAAGGGATGCAATCTAAACCATCCAGTTCAAGTTGGATGGATGAGATCTAATTGAACAAGAGGTTCTTATACCCTTTTATTTGGTATAAATAAGATCCCTCACATTCGTATTTTTCATTCCAATAACCGGCAAAGCAAGCATTGCATTCCATACTTACATTTAGAGAGTTCGAGAAGTTTCTTCGATTCGGAGGTCTTGCAATTTTCAGTGCTGCTATTGCAAGCTTGGGAAATGATTGTCGTGTTCCGTGAGCACTACAGGGCAAATTCGTCTTAAAAAGATAGAGTCTAACTCTAGCCTCGATTCTGCCCGTGCTCGGATTGCACCACCACCAAACCCAACAGAATTTACTCCCAAATCATTTTGGGATGGAACAAGATCCCATTTGAAATCAATTTGGAAAATTCTTAAATAAAGTTCAATAATGATGGCATAAAATTCATGCAATAAACCACAAATAATTGGGACAAGCACGATGGCGACAATATTGATGAATATGATAGTGATAGTATCATAAAGATAATTGGATGAATTGATTCATTGCTATGCAATTGCATACTATGATTAATTTTTTCATATAATTACTAGATTGCAATAAAAGATTCTAATAATGATACTATTTTAGCAATAGATACTAATTTTCCTCTATATTGCTTCCAGCCGAGATCCTCTAGTCCGCCCTGAACCAGGGGCAGTGATTGGAGAGATTTAATGGTCCCCACCTGTTTAACAGGTGGGGACCATTGAATCCCTCCAATCACTGCAGTGGACCAGGGCTTGGTCCGCTAAAGTGGACCAGGGCTTGGTCCGCTAAAAGCAGACCAGAGGGTCCCTGCTCATATTGCTTCTGCGCAAAGAAACTCACTTTTGCACAAAATGAATTTCAAATCCGAGCATAAAAAAAATCAAATGTGTGTTTTTTTTATTTTGATCTTAGACAAATAAAATTTAAAACTCTTTCATTCCCTCATTCCTTCCATCAAAGGAACAATTGAACAAAACCTTCACTCTTTTTTCCCTAATTGCTTCCTTCTTTTGTAGGAAATAGAGGTTTGATTGAAAAATTAAGAGTTGGTTTATGCAATTAAAATTGACTACAAAAAAATAAATTTAATAAGAAATAAATTAAATTTCAAAATTCTAAAAGCCAAAATAAATTCTACAAGTATTGAAGAAATTATTTTAATTAGTTTACAAGAGCTGAAAATTAATAACTTCATTTAAAATTATTTCTAGATTAACTATGCGGTGAACTACTAATTAGTGTTGGAACCCCGAGGTGTTTTGATGTGATCAAACAAGTTAAGCTAGGTCCTGTTGTGTTTAACCCTTGTGTCTAAG
>JBBMJZ010000075.1:760020-785411 GCA_037833815.1 Zingiber zerumbet
TCAAATTTAGCTGACATATTCACCAAACCACTCCCTGAAAGTGAATTTAGCAATCTACGTAGAAAATTAGGAATGTGTTTAATAGATTAGGATTTTTAAAATTCAAAATTGATTTCTAAAAAGAGTGTTTTCAAATTATAGGTTAAACTTGTTTTCATTTTCCAAAACTTTCCTATTTTTAGTATTTCAGAAATAGTTTTAGCCTTAGACTAGTTTAAATTCCTTAGAAAGCATATACCCATAGGACTAGTACTTGAGCATTTCACCAACACCTAGGCTTACCTTGCTTGTGATTGACAAACATAGAAAGGGGTGAGATATGTATGCCACTTGCCTGAACTTAAGATGTTTATTTCAGTGCATCAACATAAGTCTGGACGTTAAATACAAAACATACATTAATCAGATTAAGTTATTCAGTTTAGTCAAATATTAACTGATTATAATTAACTCAATCTAACTGACCAAATGAAAGTTGCTATCTTTTGATAGTTGGTAAGTAACTAATTGGTTAGACAATTGTTTATTTTTTAAATGTCAGGTTCAGGGGGAGAAATTAATTTACTCATTAAAAATATTTTTGTGCTTAAAAAATGCTTTCTTAAACTTATTTTTGAAAACTAACTATTATAAATTAAGTTTTTTTATTAAAAATCTAGTTCTGAAAATTTGATTTTACTTAAGTTTGATAAATTTGATTTGAATGTTAAATTTGATAAAAATTAGAACTTAAGTTCACAATCTAAGTTTTTCAAAATCATTGTCTCAATTTTGAAAATTGAATCTAGCTTAAAAATTGACCTCACTTGTGATCTTCTAAATTGGAATTTACTTAGTTTTAAAAATCTAAATTTTGCAAAATGAGTTTTTATTAACTTAGCTTTGAAAATCTTACTTTTATCTGTATAAAACTTATGTTTGAAAAGTATATTTCAAAACATAGTTTCTTTTAAAAAAACTTAGCCAAATCTGGATTAAGCTTTTTAAAGTTAAATTTTCTAAAATCAATTTTTGAAAATGTTGAAAATTGGATTCAGCTTAAAAGTTTACATAACTTGACTATCAATCTGGATTTTTGCAAAATGAGTTTTATATATTACTATCAACCTGGTTTCAAAAATCTTACTTTTATAAAATTAGCTACTTTTTCCATAACTTAGCTATTTTTGAAAAGGTTTAGAGATATTTTTAATTAAACTCCCCCAAGTCAATCTGACTTATGCTTGTACCTCTTAGATCTATTTTGTATATATGATTATTTGATCCATGCTTCTATTTGATGAATGCCAAATGGGGAGGGGAGATTGTTCCAAAATTGAAAATACAAACTAACTTAAAAACCTTTTAAATGCTTGTTTTTACTTGCATATTTTTTCACTAACTTAATAAGGTTGTCATTCCATCAAAAAGGGGGAGATTGTTGGTACGGTTAGCACTAACAGTCTAACTCAGGTTTTGATGAATAACAAATTAGGTTAAGTTAGTTTTGTTGTGATCTAACACTCTGATTGAGTGTGCAGGAGAAGTCCAAGCAGGTCGACGGGCTGACCGGATGTCTAGCACGAAGCCCAGCTAGGTCGACGGGCCGACCGGATAGTTGACACGAAGTCCAAGTGGGTCGACGGGCTGACCGAACGCTTGGCACGAAGTCCAGCTAGGTCGACGGGTTGACCGGATAGTTGGCACGAAGTCTAGACGGGTCGACGGGCTGACCGGACGTCTGACAGGTGAGTAATGGTAAGTCACTGGAAGGGAGTGACTTTGAGGACGCGTTCCCGGGTAGGGAACTTAGGCGCCGATCCGACTTAGAACCATTTTGGAACTCTAAATAGAGATCTTGACTGGATTCCGGTCTCGGGGAGACGGAATCCAAGTCATACTCTTTTTGCTAAATTTATAAACTGTGCTAATACCTTGTTTTGCAGGATATACATTATATATTTTGCCTCGGACTAACCTTGTCTTGTAGGAGAAGGAGCTTCTGGAGAAAGGTGGTCCGGGCGCTCGGAGGTGAAATATTATCCCTGACGCGACTTTGCCACATGGAGCATCCCGGTTGGTTGGCCACGTCACACTCCAGGCGCCCGGAAGGGATCTAGGCGCTCGGAACCTCATATATAAGGAGGGTCAGGGGGGAGCTTCAAGACACAACTTAGAATCTACTTTCTTGTGCTCCTGCGACGCTGCAAGCTCCGACAACGCGCTGTTTCTTTAGTTTCTCTCTTTTGTTAGTATTATTATTTTATTGTTTTTTTATTAGCATCTTGTACTTAATTTGTAATCAATATTCAAATTGCTAGTGGATTGCCCAACGAAAGTACTCACCGAGTACGGGCCTTGGAGTAGGAGTTGTCACAGGTTCCGAACCAAGTAAAACGACCTTGTTAGCATTGCTTTGCTTTTCACTTTGTCTTTACTGTTTCCGCTGCGTATTTTACTCGATAAAGTTTTTAAATCGATATTCACCCCCCTCCCCTTTATCGAAATTCACGATCCAACAGTAGCTACTAAGAATACAGGTGGTTATAATGTTGTGGATTTTTGTGATGATGATTGTGATGATGGTGTGGTTGCTTGTAAATTTGTTGATGTATTTAGAGACGATGATTTTTCTTATGGTGTGGTTGCTTGCAAATTTCTTGATGTACTTAGAGATGAAGATTTTTTTGATGATGATGCCTAGTATAAAATTACTGAAGAAGTTATTGATCCCTTGTTTATGATATTGATGTCAGTGAATTCTCCACTATTTATAATGGTGTTAATGTCATGGATAAGAGTATAGGGACTTGTGCTATGAAAGCAAAACACCAAGAATCACTTCCTTTGATCACGCATCCACTTGACATTATGGAAGCTACATAAAATAATCTTGGTGATGATATATGTGTAGAGACTTTGGTAGTGATGGAAAATCCCAAGAATTACATCTTTTGGAGACACCACCACTTGAGCTTGATTTAGAAAAAGTCACATTCACTTGTTTTGAACCTCCAGTATCTTTCCACAATGCAAGGTTAGTATCTCTTGTGATCCTCTAGTAAATTTCATAAAGGTACTTAAAATTAATTTGGTTGGATGTAATTCATTTTTTGATGCATGCTCAATTAAACTTAATATGGATCTAATTCTTTCTTTTCTCATATGCATGTAGGAGGTGTGCTTTATCTTTAGATGTGCATGTTTTCATAGGGCTTGGACTTGGAAGCTCAAACATAACCTTCTCCATCCTCTAGGATGTACTTTCAAGGGGACGAAGATGGAGGGAGCGATGCTTCACTATATTGATTACATGATGATATCTCTCTCCATAGTATGGGCTATTGGAATAAAAAATTAGAAGTATCTTACTTTGATAAGATCACAATTTAAATGAATCTAATTAAGAGTCAATCTTATGACCGTAAACAAGTACTTCTTAGGAGGCAACCCAAGTTTTTTGGCCAGTCACAAATACTGTGAGGTCATTCAGCAAAGGGCACTCAGTTGCAACTTGTTGTTGCATTATCCTTGTCGCTCGGGCAGTTATCAATAGCTTTAAATCTTCTTGCGTCAAAGTCATGGTGGTGAGTCATCCAGTCTCATCCATCTTCACGTCTCGGATACAGGTGAAGTTCCTATAGACAGTGCCAAATATGATCCTGTTTCAAAATAGTGAAGGTGGCTCTAATATTGACCAAATGAAGACTCCTCGTTGTCATGAGTGTCAAAAGGAGTGTTAGTAATAGGACCAGGGAAAAGATCCCGGTGCAGGCCCTTCGAAGCTCAAGTCAGTAGCTGGTTAAAAAATGATGAATAGTAGAACGAACAATAACAAATGAGCATGTGCAATTGCGTAGCATTATATATCTGCGCCTGTAGATAGAGACCCCTTTTTATAGTGTCACTGTTATATCTATACATGAATCTTACTTTCAAAAAAGGATAGGCAATAAAAAGACTCTGATATCTTTCCCAAAATTGATCTGCAATCTCTGTGATTGACAAGTTGGAACCTCTGAAAGTGTAATTTACATGCAAAATATTCTGTCCTTCATGGCACAAAATGCCAAAAAAGAATATTAGGTCATTGGGCTAAGGTGTCCATAATAGGCTCACCTAACAAGCTGACCGAGTCCCTAACATGTCCGATCGACCATCACTTGTAAGAGTCGCCGGGTCGGCTTTGAAGAATACAGTCAGTGACTCGATATTCGCTCAGCTTATTTATTTGGACAGAAAGCTCGGGTGGACCAGGTGTCCAATAGGTTCGATCGAACATATGTCTGATTGGCGAGAGGATTCAGTAAAGCTTATTAAGAGTACTATCTCTTAGTGTCAAAGAGGGTTGGGCTCCAAGGGATATTGACTTGATATACCTCCTTATGAATACCAAAAGGCTTTAGAGCTTGTGACAGCTTGTGACCTAATCAGCCAAATGGTATGGTCGACCAAGCTTTCCATGTCACAACCTATGGGTGCCAAAAGGCTTTAGGACCCATTGTCTGACCGACCAGATGTCCGATCAGACAAGCTTTCAGTATCCTGGCTCATGGTGTTGACCTCTTCTTAACTTTAACCTCCATGTCAACAGGCCCTCGGGACTTTAACCTGCCTCGAGGAGGCCCCACCTTAATCGTTGTATCACGTTGCATACTTAAACTTTTGAGTAGTGTTGTAAAAATGAAAAGAAAAGTTTTAAAGCATGTTTCACTCCCTCCGTTTACTTTCTATAGATCCTATAAGTGGTATCAGAGCAAAGAAGCTTGATTTTAGTGCAACCAGTAAATCAAGCAATTTCTTTTCTTTTCGAGTTCTTTTTTCGTCACAATTATTAATTGTTTATTTTTTCCTCCGCACTACTTACCCTAAGACAAAGTTCCGGGATATTTCTTTTAATTTGTTTTGTGCAAGAAAAATGATGCACAAAGAGATGTTGGGTCAAAGCATTCACGAACCTCCACCATATGAAATGGATTACTTCGAAATATGGGAGTATCGGATAGCATGCTTCGTAATGATGGATGATTTCAATTGCAGAATGACACTAAGGCAATCAACTTAAAACAAGAAGCAAATACAATGATAATAAATCAAAATTTAAAGTTATTTCCTAATAAAGTGTTATGCAGAATTGGAGAATTCAAAGATACCTATGACCTTTAGATTCGATTGATCAAGTTTCACGAGCATCGATCAAAGCTGGAGGATCAAGTCAGAGTCGAATCTAGAGAATCTAAATACAAGTTCAAACTAACAGAAAAGCCTATAGAATTAAGGGTTGAGTTTAAGATTAGTATATTTTATCAAAATAATATTTATAGTGAAAATAACATGCATAAAAATAGTAGTTCTTATATCTCTAAAAATATCCTTAGTCATGGTTACTTTAGTAGTGTTGAAAATAGTATACATTACACTATTTATGAAAATACCCCTAGAAAATTATCTATAAATCTAAATAATAAAAATTTCAAAAATTCAAAACTAATTAATAATAATAATTCTAATATGAAAATTAACAAAGACTATATAGATAAAATAAATAAAATCAACTTGAAAACTAAAATAACATTTAAATCTTATTGATAATTTTAGATAAAAATAATTTAATCAATTTTACTAATCCAAAATTTAAGTTAAATAAAAATTTAAATCGTAAGCATAATTCTATATATATAACTAATTTAATAAATTAGAATAAAATAAATAATAATATAAATTTAAAAGATAAACAAAATATAAATCTAAAAATAAATTCAAACACTAGCATAAAGTTAAAATTAAATCATGAAAATTTTAAATTAAAAATTAATAAAATTTTAAATATTAGAGATAATGTTTTACAGATAGATAACTTAACACATTTAAAATAAAAAATCAATAAAAATTTAAATATTATAAATAGCCTTTTTTTAACAAATTCAAAACTAAAGGAAAATTTAAATCTTAAATATATTTTTTAAAATAGAGATAATTTAGCCAACTTAATTACTTTAAAATTAAAAGTTTAAATTAAATTAATACATTAAAATTAATTTATAATTGAATTAGCAAATATCAAATACATTAAAGTTAATTAACTGAAAATTAATTCGAAGATTAATTAACTAATTCAAAATTTAAGTTAAATAAACATTTAAATTGTAAGCATAATTCTATATATAAAACTAATTTAATAAATTAGACTAAAATAAATAATAATATAACTTTAACAGATTAAGAAAATATAAATCTAAAGATAAATTCAAACACTAGCATAAAATTAAAATTAAATCATGAAAATTTTAAATAAAAAATTAATAAATTTTTAAATATTAAAGATAATGTTTTACAGATAGATAACTCAACAAATTTAAAATTTAAAATTAATAAAAATTTGAATATTATAAATAACCTATTTTAACAAATTCAAAATTAAAGGAAAATTTAAATCTTAAATATATATTTTTTAAAATAGAAATAATTTAACCAACTTAATTACTTCAAAATTAAAAGTTTAAATTAAATTAATATATTAAGATTATTTCATAATTGAATTAGCAAATATCAAATACATTAAAGTTAATTGACCGAAAATTAATTCAAAGATTAATTAACTCGAAATTAGTTTATTAAATATGTCTAAAACTTATTCAATTAGGAAATAATTAATAATTATTTGATTCGGAAATAATTAATAATTAATCTAAATTATAATTAAAATATTTAAAAAAATTAACTAATCAATTATAATTAAAATAACTTAAATATTAAAATTAAAAATGGTTTAGATTGAATTAAAATTAATTCAAGTTAAAATAAAAATTCAATTAAATCAAGATTAAATTTAAAATTAAATTCCTTATATTTACTAGTTTTATTTTTGTTAAGATAAATCACAACATGTCTTTGAAAGTTCAAATAACTAAATAGAATTAAATGAATATTACACAAAATAAAAATTTTGTGATTCAAAGGAAGACATGTTAGAACCTCAAGAACATAACCTACTTATTTTGATAATTAAGGCTAGATAAATAAAAGAGAGTTTTAACTTGTTAAGACCAAGGATTAATACTAAATTTTATAGGGGAGACAAATTGAAAATTTTTATCTAAGACATATGGTTAATTTAATGATATCTAAGTGACTTACCACATCTTAAAAGTTTATCTAAGGAAACTTGCTTAATCGGTGTATCCAAAACTACATTTGAATCTAATACAAGTTAAAACAATCTTTAAAAAATAATCTAACGCATCTCACAAAGTCTATAGGATTACCTTAGTTGAAAAATTAGATCCAGTTAGAGATGATTAAAGTTAAATAAATTTAAAATGTTAATTAAATTAAAAACTTAATTTAAATTTTAAAACATAATAAAATTTCGAACTTATTTATGAGACGTGATTAATATTTTAATTAAAATTCTTTTAAAAATCATTTTAAAATTCTCTTAAAAATCATTTAAAAAAAAATCCTTTTAAACAAATTCTTTTTAAATTTCTTTTAAAAATCCAATCAAAATCTATTAAAAATTCCTTTTAAATCTCTTTTAAAAATCTTTTTTTAAAAAATAAAAAACCTTTTAAAAAATGTTTTAAAAATGCTTTTAAAAATTACGTTTTTTAATTATTTTAAACTAATTAACAAACTAAATTTATTAACAAACCAAACTTAAACTAATTGCTAAACTTAAATTAATTAAAAATAACCTAACTATCCCCATAAATATATATATATATATATATATATATATATATATATAAACAGAGAGGATTGATATGGCGCGACTGTGCACGTACAGCATATCAATCGGCGTTTTTATTTTTATTTTATTTTTTAAATTAAAAAAATTAAACATTTCCCTATATAAACTTCTACTATATTAATATATCCCCTTAACATATTACAATACTCCATAAATACTAAAATTAATTTCATTTTAATTTTTTTTTTAAACCAAACACTATAACTTAATTAGAAACCCTAAACCCTATAGGCAAAATCTAAAAAAAAAAAAAATTAACACTACAACCAAAGCCTGAACCCTAAAAATAAAATCGTAAAAAAATTTTTAAATTATTTTTAAATTTAAAAATAATTAAAAAAATAAAAAAATAAAAAATAAAAATGCATATGCTGCGCGCGCACAGTCGCACACTAGGCGTGCAGCATATCAACAGATAGTCAAAATCCTACCGTCAAATAAGACGAGTGTCACATTAACTAAAAGGATATATATTTAAAGCTATTACATTTTCTAACTATGGCTCCAAATAAGATAAAAAAAAATCAGTTGTATGGAAAATCTTTGAAAAATATATTTAAAATTCTTTTTAAATCCTTGGAACAGAGTGCCCCTTAAAAAACTATCAATTTGTAAGAATTGTTAAAAATATATTTTTATTATGAAAATACTTAAATCTAAATCTTATCAGGCTCTAATACTAAGGATGTCAGATGGGCCAACTCGTAGCGGGACGAGCTGACTTGTAATAGGGCGAGTCGACCCATCACAGGCCATCTATTTAGCGGGGTGGGGCAGACCGACTAGTTATCTTGGAAGATGGGGAAATCCCCAACCTAATCTAATCCAAGACGGATTGCGGCTTAGGTCGGACAACCCATGAACCCATAATTTTTTTAAAAAAAAGTTTAAATTTTTTTTTTTTGTATGTTTAACATTTTGCTACAGAAATATTTCATCAATTAAATATATCTACACATATGTATTTTAAATGTAAATAGATACAAGTGAGTACTCATATCTGATGAAAAATATTATTTTTATTTTAAAATTATAACAACGAAAGATAATAAACTGATATAAAACTTGGCTTACATGTATTTATTAACCTGTGGATCAACCCAAGCCCATCGCGGGTAAATCTATGTGGGTTGCAGGCCTAGGCGGGTTGGCTTGCGGTAGACTTGAGTTAATAAAATTTCAATGTAACTAGCTTAAATTATTTGACGAGACGGGTTAATCTGATTTATCTTACCCAAATTAACGGTTCTATCTGATACCTAATCATAAATTATTTTACTTTTTTTAAAAAATCATTGAAAAATATGTTTTAAAATATTTTAAAAATATGTCTGTAAATTCTATAAGTATTTAAAAAATATCTTTAAAAATTTTAAAAACATGTATTGAAAATATTTTTTAAAACTTTAAAAACTATTGTAACAATGATTTATATTTTTGAATTTTTTTACTATTATTTTGGAAAAAAAATCTAGAAACGTAGAAAGATATTCTGTGAGAGATGTTGAATTTTTTTTAATTTGAAAATCTTTTTGAAAAGTTAAAACATTAAAAATTTAGTTGAAACTTATCTACAAAATGATGAAAATTTTTATTTAAAAATTTATATGCCAAAATTTCAATACTTATTTACAAAAGTTTAAAAATTATTTACAAAACTATATATTACATTCAACTCTTTTATTGACTTTCTGCATGCTATGCTGTGCTTATTAACTTATATATTTTTAAGATATGACAAAGCAGTAAGTAAGAATTAAATTAAGAAAATTAAAATTTCCTAATCAACATAATACATATTACGTATTTTTGAATTTAATGCGTACTCTTTTATTTAGTCAGAAAAGACTTTATTTTTCTACCTTTAATCTAAATTATCATTACATCGACAAAAGATTGCTAATATAATTTACACTATTAATCAAACTCATATTTTAATATATGACAAACATTAAAATTAGATCATATGTTTTCTCATGCGGTTAAACAAGTGTGTAGATGAACTAACTTGGCGTTTTCTAATGTGGTTAAACAAGTGTGTAGATGAACTGACTTGGCGGGTCTAAAGGATTAGACATCAAGCTGAAGTTAATTTAAGTCAGGAGGACCAGATAATTAGCAAGAAGTCCAGTTAGGTCAGAAGAGCTAGATAATTATTATGAAGTCCAGTTAGGTTAAGAGAACTCAATAACTAGTAAGAAGTTCAGTCAGATCAGTAGGATCAGACGACTGGCTGGTCCAAATGGGAATCTCGCAAAAAGTTCTGATGAGTCAAGAGATCAAACATCAAGGAAACAAGTTTACGAATGGTAAGTGGAGGTAAACAATATAAGGAGAAAGATCTAATGAGGTCAAGTCTCAGTGGAACTATAAGTGCTCATCCAACTTAGATTCAACCTAGGAAATCTAAGTTGAGAATTAGACTAGATCTCGATTCAAAAGTTATAACCTTTGAAAGATTGTCAAGGTGTCTTGGGGGGTTGGAGGCGCCCTAGATGATTTGGATTGGGTTGGAGTGCGTTGGATATGTTGGAGGAGCCCCATATCAGAAATTTTATCTTGAAGAAGAGATCATGCATGGTGCGTCGGATAAAGCCTACTTGAGGCACCCAGATGCATTATAAAAGCAACCTATGAACAGAACCTCAGGGACTTATCATTTTACGCTCAAACGATATTTGCACTGTTCTGAAATTTGACTACGACGCTGCAACACTACTCCGACATCGATGCTCTACTTCGGATCTTGTTTTCGTGTCAATATAATTTTATTATTACATTTGTTTTTTTCATATTATTTTATAAGGACGATAAACTTGTTACCGCTTTTAATCTTTTGTAAACAATGAATTGGTAGTGATTGCCCAATCGATACGATCTAAGGAATCGTGGACTTTGGAATAGTAATTTGCTGGGCTACGAACCAAGTAAAACCAAATGAATATTTTTTTTCACCGCTTCCGATTAATTATTTTTCCGTTGTATACTTGATCTTTCGACGAGTATTTTAAAAACAAAAATAAAAATTTTAAAATATGATTCACCCCCTCTCATGTTCTATACAATCCTACACTTATTTTACTATTTTCTGTATACCATAACTTAAAATCTAAATTCTCTATTATATTTGCCTTCTTGTCTATCCATTTTATCTTTTATACACACAAAATACTAATTGTTTCTTAATCATTACATCTATTGTTTTATGGTTTCTATGTTTTATGTTCCAAATCTTAGACTATTAGTTTTTCTATAATATTTATTATTATTCAACCTATAGTATGATAACTCTTGCCTATTTAATACAACACTCAAGTTCTCATGGAAATGTAGCAGTCTTGCCAATACGTTATAGTCAGATTCTATAACATAAACTCTTGCATATTTAGTACTATGTTTAAGTTTCGAAGATATAGCGATCTTTACCAAGATATTACAGTCGGACTATGCAATACGTTTCTTTCGGGAAATAGCTTAGCATTAGCCTTATAGTTTAATGAATTCATTTATTGAACATTTAATTTAATTTAATATTGGTAGACAATTTAAGATAACCTTCCTCTTTTATTCGAATTTAGAATCGACCGAAATTGATTCATTATGAACAAAGTTAGTTTGGATTTTTGGATCATAAAAAAGAAATCATTACTAATTATGACTTACTTTATTTAATTTATTTATATAATTCAATTTAAAATTTTTAATCAAATTTATATAACTTCATCTCTATTTATTTATGTACCTCATTGCATTCTAATTTTTATATTCAATTTTTTTCTATTTAGAAATATAATTCTATTTTCCAAACAGGAGGAGTCTATCTAATCTGTTTTCCTCCCCCGAGCAAATGATGCTTTCTCTAAATAATTTCTCCTGGTTTTTTATTATCGAAGGCTTTAATTTATTATTCCCTCAAGCCAATGATAATTCCTCTAATTTTGTGTGTGTGTGTGTTTTACTAAACACTTTAATGCATTGCAAAATTTGTTTGTCTACACTTGTCATTATTTACCCTGATTATTAAGGCCACCTAGCCGATTAGTGCGTGAATCATAAACTCACATGTTCAATGGGAGTGTCTCCCAACGAACAGTAAATAAAGGACCATTTTCACAAGGCGATTACAGCAAACTAAACTTATCTTCTTTTCTGTCGTCAACCCATCATCTAACCACAGACCACACTGTGCGAAGGGGTTAATGGGAGGTTAAGATTCGTATAGCCGAGCACAAATAATTAAGACAAACAGAACTGCAATTCAGGCTATTGTACAAAGAATATGATATCTCAATAGCCTCATACGAGAGTTAATAGTTGGATCACAAGCGGGATCAATATGATCCTGCAGTATATAGACTAATTATTAAAAATTAAGAGATATGAATATGGCTGTAAATAAACTAAGCGGTCATGAATAAATTTGATGTTCAGTTTAATAAGAACTTGTTTATATTCGTTTAATATATAAAAGATTAAATAAACAAATAAACTCGAACAACTCGTTCAACTAAATAAACAAGCTTAAACACATGTGTATTCAGCTCGTTAACGTTCGTGAACAACGTTCATAAACAATATTTGTAAACAAAATTCACGAACCATATTCATTAATAATTTTTTTTTTAATATGCTAAATAAATAATAAAATAAAATAAACAAATGAATTTAAATTATCAAGCTCAATAATTAATCAAACAAGCTTGAATTGAGAATTTGATAACATCTAAATAGACCAAGCTTAAACCAAGCTCAGACTAAATTTGAACCAAGCTCAAGCCAAATTTGAATTGATAACTCGATAATATCTAAATAAACCAAGCTTAAGTCAAGCTTCAAACAAACTCAAACTCATAAAAAATAAACAAAGCTAAGTTTGAACAATTATTTCAAAAGTTTGGTTCATTTTAAACTCGACTCGGTTATCTTATCAAACAAGCTTAAATACCCCAAAGCTCGGTTGGACTCGACTCGTTTACAACCCTAAATATGAATAAGAAAATATGAGAAAAAGGGTGTCTAGGGCAATAGGTTAAAGCTATAATACACAACAAAAAGTGCACAAATTAGCACTTTCCAAGCCATCCCTATATTTTACTCGATGGGCTGTATTTGCAATGAAAAGGATGCAGAAATTGCTAAATCTAAGAAAAACAATAATCTAGACAACAGAGTTGTTTGACAATTGCAACCACTATATTACATTAAAAAAAAAAAGAGAGAAAGAATGAACACGTGCATATCAGACCAGTATGTACATCCTCAGATATGTTCTCTTTAAATTGATCGAACTTAACACATTCAGTCACAAAACAATGCACAATATTCTTCTATTCCCAACAAAAGAGCCTCAAGCGCAACTCAAATTCAAATACAACAAGCATCCAAAGTATCAAGTTTGGAATAATTCATCACTTATCCAATGCACTTGTAGGACTGACTAGCTTTTAGCTCCAACAATAGAAATGCTGACTAGCCCTTCACACTTCTCTGTCCTGATTATAAATATGTGAGGTTAAGCCAATCGAGATCACTAATTGTTTTACCTTTTAAAATACAGGATATCTCTATGCATCTACGGATTTTTTTTTTTTAAAATTCTGGCACTTGCTTTACCACAAGGATATCAATAGCCAATTTTTTAATGAATTATCTACCCTGATTATAGACTACTGCGTTGTTTACCCTTTTTCAAGTTCTACAATAAGTCATCCTTAGGTATAACATCTGTTGACTTGAGTACAAGTGACACTCGTTTTCAACAATAAAACAAGTCAGATAATTTTTATTGTTGTCTGATGAAATGACAACTGAAGGTTTTAGTTCAGGTTTTTGTGGTCACAGGTTCTTTTACAATTTTTTAGGTTAGGCTATAGCAGTAAGTTTTTTTATCACAATCTTAGTGACACAAAGTCATGCCTTTCAGTCACAAGGTAGATCTTTAGTAAGAGTCACAAAGTAGGTCAAGTAATAGAAGGCTTGATTCTTTAAAATATGGATCAATGAACTATTAGAGAAAAAAATAAATTTGGTCCTATAAGAATTTCTTTATCTGCATATTTGATAATAAGGCAGATGACTTGGACCCGGCATTTTAATTAGGTGAGTGCACTAGGGTACAACAATCAACCTCCACCGTAACATCTTACATTTGGTGTTAAGAGCTTTGGGAATAGGCATAGCATACACCATCAAAGGAATAGGCAAAGAATATACCCTCATAAAAGTAAAACAGTGATGCAGCATCCATTTTTAGCTCATAAATAGCAACAAAGATTAAATATAATGCTAAATGGAAAGCTACATGTAACAAAAAATCCTTCATATTTCAGATAAAAGACTAACCTCACACTCCTAACTAACCAGAAGATGCATGTTAAAACTTAATGGTGGCATGACTAATTATTCAATGGAAGAACCAAATGAACTCATTCCCATGTTAAAAACTAACAACTACCAAACCTACTTATTCGGCAAAACACAAAACATGCACTGACACTTGCAGTGCTGTGGACGCCTTATCTTGCAGAAAAGTGCAAATTGTACCTTCAATTTTTTTGAGGAAGACTAGATTTTTAAGAAGCAGAAGACATATCCATGAAGCTCAGGGAAGCATTCTCCACTCCCCTTACTATCTTTCACATTATTTTTCCTCATTGCCAATGGCCACATCTCCAGCGCCTTGTCCTTTCTTTTCATGAACGACGTCCCAGAAGAAGTCTGTCAAAGCTTTCTCATAATATGGCATTTTTGCATATCCAGGAAAATAGTTGATGTCGATCACAAGGTAGTGGTTCCCAACCTTCACATCCCTGATCACATCAAAATTGAAAAGATGTAATCCCGTAGCCCGCCTCAAACCTTTAGCTATCTCGGTGACAAAGCTCAATGGAGGCATCTCTGCCTCATCCAGATGCATGTAGTATTCTACCTCCGTTGGATCCTGTGCAGTCAAATTGGACACCTGGGAGAAAGTGACGGCCCCCTCAGCAGACTCCAATTTATCTTCAGAGACATCAGGAAGGGACTTCCTTCTCACGCACTGCACGTAATCCCCCACCACGTACACCTTGAATATAACCCCGCCGTGGTTTACAAACTCCTGCAGCACAAGCGGTGGTTTAAGCTTTAGCAGGCCATCACGGTGGAAAACAAGCGACATCTTATGGGACTTAGCACTGCCATCGGCCACCAGAGGCTTAGCAATGACAGGGAAGCGAAGGGCCCCGACGACGCCAGAGTTGGAGAGGGCGGCAGAATCATAGATCACGACCTGGCTAGGAATCCCGAAGGTTTCACGCTCCTGCGGGATTTCGAGCTCCGACACTACCTGAAGCATAGAGATGCGATTATGGAGCCGCTCGATAGCCTGGGGTGGATCGACGATGGGGACGCTAGGGTTTCTTGCGGCAAAATTCTCGAGCTGACCATTCCATTCCTCGCCGTAGAGTTTGTGGAGCACACAATCGAAGGGGCCCTGGTCGGCAAGGGGCCGGGAGGTATCGATGGGGGCAAGATCGATGCCCCTTTGCCGTGCAAGGTCGACAAGCGATGGCTGGATGAAGCTCTGCTGTTTCTTGGGAGCGAGCGCGTATCCTACAGAAAATCTCCGAGGGTTCTCCGCCATGGCGAGCAGCTAATCCCTGGCAATTCTTCCTTAATCTCAGATTGCCAGCGAAACAAACCGCATTTTAGAGCACAGATCGACCGGAATCTACGATTCTCGAGCAGAAATCGTTGATTTCCAAGAGCGAAACATGAAAAAGAAAACAAAGATAAATTAGGGTTTTTCCCCTCTTCTCGCTCACTGAAAGCCGAATCAAGGATGAGAATGAATCAATCGGGCGAGGGAAACGCGATGGGGAAGCGGAAGAAGGGCCTGCTGGGGTTGCCCTTATGTTTATAGCACGACGGCGAGTGGGAGGAGGTGCCGTCACTCGCGGTGACTCCTCCGCCTTGGCGCCAACCGAGAAGCGATGCCGCATGCGGACCGAATTGATGCGAAGGGAACCACGCGCTTCCCATCCAAAGGCACTGCGACGTGGCGGCCCACAAGCCGTACGCTGGCGGTTTAACGGAAGCAAGACGAGCATTTGGGATCGGAAGGGAGGGGAGAGCCCAGACGGGCCTGGTAGGCCCACCTTACCTTTGAAAGACAATCTTGTGGGTTCGAGTGGAAGATTTGAAAACACGCGAAAATGGTCTCAATATACTGTAATGAGTCGCCTATTTATTTGAATTCGAAATTAAATTATTAAAAAACGATAAAGCAAAATTTTCAAATAAATAACGCCTAAACATTTTAGAAACTCTAACAACGCGAGTCACTTTGGCCGTCTAACGCACCACCACCGCCAGCCCTGTTCTCCCGTCCTCCTCCAGCAACCCTTGTCTCCCCCTTTAGTCCTCCTCAGCTACCGAATTGAAAAGGCGATTGGAAGCCGCGTTCTCTCTCTTTCTGTCTCGCCATGGCTTCAGATAGCTTAGCTTTGCCAGGTAAGTTTTTTTTTTTTGGTTTCTCTTTTTTTCTCTACATGGTTTGGTTTTTAGAATGCTCAATTGTTTGCTCCTTATAAATTTCCCTTTTTTTGTTACTTCTGGGAGTTTGAAGCTTTAGATAGTTGGTTTACTTTGACACTGAAACCCTAATTAAGCCAGAATAGATCTCAATGTGTCATGATTTGTATTAGCCGAATCCTTCTGTATTTCAGTGGAATCTTGCTAGCTGCCGACAAAAGGGGGATCAATTCAAAAACCCCTTCATTTTTACCAATTGATTGGAGTTATGTTTTTTTTTTTCTCTTGAATTTTATTCCCTTTCTTTTATGTAGGTTTTGCTATTCTATTTTAGAAAAAGAACCCACTTGATTGTCAATACATAATCACCTTGTAGTTGCCTTTTTATTTATCTAGCAAATCACAAAATAATATATACTGCCTTTGATATTTGGAGGTTGAGCCCCTCAAAGCGTTCATCTCCTTTCCATTTTTCTTTTCCAGTGTTCTTATCCTGCGTTCAATACCATTTCTATATTATTTTTCATCATTAACTTGCAAAGCTTTGCTAGAATGTCATAGTATCTATTGTAGGTCTACAAATTTGGACTCCTGGACTTCTGAACAACTTAAGACAATGGTTTTTGGAGGCAACAACTGGGCTCAAGTTTTCTTTAAGCAGCATGGGTGGACAGATGGTGGCAAAACTGAGGCAAAGTATACATCTAGAGCAGCTGAGTTGTATAAGCAGATACTTTCAAAAGAGGTTGCAAAAAGCTTCACAGAAGATAATGCCATCCCTTCGCCACCTGTTGCTCCATCTACTTCATCTGGTAGTATAAATGGATTTCCTGAACTTAAACTTGTAGATGCCCCAAGGACAACTTGAATGATGAGAAGCCCAAGCCTGAAACTACACATTCACCTGAAGCTCCTATCCGTTCTGCCATCTTATCCTCTATCAAGAAACCCATTGGTACGAAGAAGACCGGAGGGAAGACTGGTGGGTTTGGTGTAAAGAAGCCCGGAGGGAAGACTGGTGGGTTTGGTGTAAAGAAGCTTACAACAAAGGTAATTTTCTACTTTGAAAGTTTGATTACTCCCATAATCTCAAGCACTAGCTGATAACCAATCATCTATAGTACTTAGCGCCTTTGTTAAATATCTAGTAAAATTGATGTCTAATGTGCCTTGGGTTTCTTTCCCTCTTCCCCGTCTCCGCTCTTAACTGCTATCAAGGTTATAAACTCATTAATAAGGTGCCTGGTGCTACTATGTGCGAACCTCATGCATGTAACAACTAGAAAATAGTGGGCTGTTACCATGAACCGCGCGCACACGCGCACACTGAACCTTAACTTTCTGAAATATTTCAGCCAAATGAAAGTCTCTATGATCAGAGGCCTGACGAACCAGCTCCTGCTGCAACATCTTTAGCTAAATCAAAGATAACAGATGTCCCATCATTTCCTTCTCAGTTTGAGTACGTGGAGAACACTGCAATTGATAATAATGCTGGAGGTGCTCAAGTGATTGAACATGTTGCTCCACCAAAATCTTTAAGTTTCTTTGCAGAGTTTGGAGTAGACAGTGGATTCCAGAAAAAGTTAAGCTCAACTTCATCAAAGGTGCAGGTATACTGCTTCTAAGATATATCAGTATGTTGATGTTGATGCGTATTTAAATTTGTTTGAATTATTTCTTCAAGATTTAAGTCCTGAAAACGAATGCTATAAATTATTCGACAATGTTTTCTACTCTAATTGTTAGGTTTGACTAACAAACTTTGATCTTCTATTACCATATTTGATATTTGTGGCTTAATATTTTTCATTAATAGATTGAATATCTGTTATTCAGGTGTTGATATTAAGATTGTTTACCTATTCTTCTATAATCATGTACCATTCCTTCTTCTGTCGTCATATTGCATAACATAGTAAGCAACCATATCTTCCAACTTGGATTGAATTAAAAGCAAGAACACTTAAGAAAACAAAATCATAATAATCAAATAATAAAATAAAATAAAAAATGAGATGAAGCCTTGAAAGATGAGAAGCTGAACTGAAGCAACCCAACCTCGATTGACAATCAGGTCATCTTTCATCCTGTGATCTTATCTGAAAGTGGGGGGCATGGCGCGTTGGCTCTAGGCCGGCGTTGAGGTGGCTTGGATGTTGACCATGTGAAGACTGTGAGCTGAAGTAAGGTGACACCAAGTGAACCTGTGTAGGAAAGCCAGGAACTGGGAGAAGGAAGTGTTAGTCAGGTCAGGGAAGGGGTCTTTGGCATAGGCACTCCGACCCTCAAGTCAGCAATAGTCGAGCAAAATGGAGAAGACGATGAACAGTAAAACAATTGATGAACTGTGTGTTAGGTCCCTTGGCGATCGACAAGAGGGGGTGAATTGCCCTTAAAAAAAATAGAACCTTTCTCGATCTTTTGAAATAATATGACACTTATATAAAAAGAATTGATAAACTAATAAAAATAAAGAGGCTACCGATTTTTATTTGGTTACAACCGGGAAGGTTGTTAATCCAAGACTTTGAAGCACTACTCAAATTCTCCTTTCGTCGTACGTCGAGAAACCTCTTACAAGCGTTGGAAGCACACAAAGTAGTAGAACACTTAAAGAAACTCGTATACAAGTGATTCTAGACTACTGGAATCAGGGCTATATTTATAGCCCTGATCGGAGCTCCTGGAAGGGTTCCAGGCGTCTGAACGTGGATAGAATTTTATCCTCGTTGCTATGAATCGCGCCACGTCGTGATTTGATAGAGTTTTGGGTCCGGGCGCTCGGACCTCTTGTTGACTTTTGGTCCAGGTCTTCTGCTCCAGTTCCGCTCGCTTGGGTCCGGGTCTTCCGCTTTGGCTCTGCTCGCTAGGGTGATTTCAACCATCTGGAATAGGGCTCACCCGAAATCATTTTCCGGCCTTCTCGATCATCCTTCCTCTCCAGCTTCTCGTCCTTCGGAAATGTCGCGCGCCTCCTCATCCGGCAGCGTACTCTTCTGCATCACCTCGTCCCTCGAACGCACCAAGCCCGTCGACTCTCTCTAATGTCGTCTTTCTCGCTAGCTTTGTCTTTCGCTCAACTTTCTGTGCTCCTAAGTTTTTACACACTTAGACACAAGGGTTAAACCACAACAGGGCTTAACTTAATCTGGTCGATCACATCAAAATTACCTCAGCGTACTTACAATCTCCCCCTTTTTGATGTGAGCAACCCAAGTTAAGTTAGGGAAAAAAACAACCAAATAATAGAGATATTTTGAATTTAAAAAAAATGTAAAAAAATCTATCTCTATCTTCTACCTCTGCTTAGACTTTACCTCTAATTCTCCCCCTTTGATCACATTAAAAATGAGGTAAAAAAATGACTTGGAAATAAATCTAAAACAAAATCTAAGGGGCACAAAGTTTAAAATGACTATTATCCAGAAAATTAGGAAAATGTAAATTTCGAAAAATCGAATTTTGAAAAATATTTTTAAATTGAACTCTTCTTTCTCCGAAAAATTAAGATTAGATTAATTTGAATCAGAAATTTTGTAAAACAATTTATTTGAAAGCATTAGATAATTTTATAACAGTTAGTAAATTAAACATTCATTTTAGTAATTGACTTCCAGGCTGTGGCGAGACACTAGACTTTTCTTGGTTATTGAAACAACAACCACTTCTAGACAAAACCTCTTAAAGAAATTAAATATTTAATTTTCTTTCTGAAAGCTCTAGGTCTAACAAAAAAAAAGTCATGCACAAAAAGATAATTTTAATTTAAACATGACTTTGGTGTTGGAACAATCCCAATGGTCCGAGTGACTATGTGTTTTGGTGTTTGGGCAAAGGGTTTAAGTTAGGATTACCCTCGTTATTTAATATGTGTATGTGAGACTGCAGGTTTGCAGGATACACATATGACTTAGCTTGATGACTTCGGGTCCGGCGAAGGATGAAGCATCCAAGAGACCATAGACAAGGCAGTAAGGATAAGGGCCGAGGGAAGTGACTTCAAGGCATACGCGAAGAATGACATTGGGGACGAGCCGCGAGCTTGAATGCATTCGAGGTGCAAGGACCAGTCGACTGGTAATGGTAAAACAGCTTGGCTGTTTTCCCAAACTCTGTATAATGGAACTTGGAGTGGCTGGCTTTGGTAGACGAAATTGGACTTGGTTAAAGCCTAATTAGTAGTCACTAAGTGCTCAAGGGTTCCTTTGTGTCCAAGTGTTCTTAGTGAGTGTTGTGGTGAGATTTCTCCACCCACGAGGAGGTTTGAGCTAGCCAGAGTTTCCGGGGACTAATTCACCGACGGATTGAGGGATCGTCCACCTTACGAACAGCCGTGAAGTAGGAGCAAGTTATCTCTGAACCACGTAAATTGACGTGTATTGGTTTGCATTTCCTTTCTTAGTCTTAGTCTTTAGCTTTCGTATTTGTATTGTTTGTATTATTCCGCTTCAACCCTCCCTTCTTGCCGATCGCAAAATCCCCTACAGATAGTTCTTCTCAATATATAGAAAATGTTTAGTGATTTATAAGACAGATTTTCAGCCATAATTCCTGATTTATAGTAATTTGTCTAAAACTCTTAATCAATCTGGATAAATCATAAAGGTATAGTTATACCATTAATTACAATATATTTACAGCTATTAATTAAGGCTTGATATATGTTGTTTTATATGCTTCATCCTTGATGTATGGTGGTAAAAGGTGACTACGCTCGTCCCAGCTCCCCTGCTAATCTGTCCTAGGGCCAACACGGAGGAGGTAAATCACGGGTGGTTACTAGCCTTTGGAATAGTGACTAGCGCATGAAGGAGGCATTTACCTCGGCTATGCCGAGATTTGAACCCCAAACCTCATGGTGGCAGCACCTCATGCGCTAGCCATTAGACTGTCCCTAGGAGACACTTCATCCTTGATGTATGCTGTCATACCAGCTATCTGGTAACATAAGTGCTGGCGCTGTGATATCTTTTTGAAAGATGAACTTGATACTTAGGTTGGTGGCTTAGTTTGCTTGATGTGGCTTCTGAACATATATTAAGGAATTTTATCTTTTTCAATTTTTTTTTCTTACAAAAAAATCATGAGAAGTTCTACAGATTATTAAGAAACATGTTCCGAAAGTGATTTCTTATCCAGCTCAGTAATAATTTATGAACTAAAATCTTAATTTGTATTTCTACTCGTTATAGGTCTTGATGTGCTTCGTACTAATAGAAGTCTGGTATTTTATGAGAAGAAAGAAAATCTTTCTAAGCTTTGGGATATTCTTGCTGTCTATGCCTGGATCGACAAAGATGTTGGCTATTGTCAAGGTGAAAACATATTTCATTGATAAACTGTAGATTGTTGTTGTTGTTCTTCTTCTTTTCTTCTCTTGTTTTCCTGCTCTTGGAATTCAACTATCAACCCATGGGAGCTTCATATTGACATACATTTTCCATAATATTTGACAACAAAATTTAATATGACTTGCACTTGCCATATCAGGTATGAGTGATCTTTGTTCCCCAATGATAATTCTTCTTGAAGATGAAGCAGATGCATTCTGGTGCTTTGAGCGTTTGATGCACAAACTGGTATTTTGTTGTCATCTCCCCCTTTTATTGGTCAATGTTTAGCAAGATCATACAGTTATGAGTGATACTGGAGAGGAATGGAAATGGTTACATTTAGTTGGAAATGAATACGTTATATATTTTCCTACCTGTGTAATTGTTATTTATTTCGCTAATGAGTGTTTTGAAAGGATGTCTGAACTAAAAGAGTAATTTGAGATAGCTGGTTGTGAAAAACTATCATTTTGCTTCCTATATGATAAATAGAGGAGCTTAAGTGAACAATTACCAATGTACAAGCATACTTACTGAACTGGTATAAAGTAAATACTTTTTAGTAGCTCGTTGATAGTTCTTTTTGATATTCTTTTGACGTGTCTTTTAATCACCTTCGCATTTGAAATCTTTAAGCGAGGAAATTTCAAATGCACTGAGAGATCCATCGGGGTGGAGAACCAACTTCAAAGTCTAGCATCCATCACACAAGTTTTGGACCCAAAGCTTCACCAACACCTAGGTATGCGACACAAGAAACTAGAATATAACTGCATTTTGTAAGATATAGTTTGTGCCTTATCGTATTAGACAAATATTTCCTCGTCTCAGAAGCTTATCATTATAAGCAGTAGATTGTCTCTTGTATCTATTAAACATTGCATTTTTGTAGTTGGATGCAACAGTTATGTAATTGACAAGAAATTTAGCATTGTTATTTTGTATAATAGCAGATGGAGATAACAACTAAACTGACATAGCTTATGTAACTTTAACGCCTTCTCTAATGTCTGAAAGGACGCCTTATAATCCTTGTAGCTATCTCAGCTGTTTCAGCGCCGACTCCTCCATGTGCGGATGCTAATGCTGTGTTTGTTTTTGAATAGAAACCCTAGGCGGAGGTGATTACCTTTTTGCAGTTCGCATGCTCATGGTATTGTTCAGGCGAGAATTGTCCTTCGGAGATTCTTTGTATCTTTGGGAGGTATGACATTACTGGAATGCATTGGGCAACACTCATACATTATTGTTAGAATCATACAAGTCACTATTCCAAAGGCTAGTAGCCACTCATGATTTATCTCCTCCGTGTTGCCTTGGGACGGACTGGCTGGAGCACTGGGGTCAAGCGTAGTCGCCTTTTGCCATCTTATTAGAATCATACAATACAATACAATTTACATACAGAACGATGCAATTCTTGCAATTTACACTCTTCTGACATGAATATTTCATACAGATGATGTGGGCTTCTGAATATCATCCTGATCTATTCATGCTTTATGAAGAACCAGAGATTTTAACTGAAAAAAATGACCGATCTAAAAGGAAAGTCAAGTCGACTCGTCAATTTGGGAAATTTGAAAGGGACAATATCAGGAATGGAACTAAAACTTCTGAAGCCCCTTTGCCAATCACAGTTTTTCTCGTTGCTAGTGTTCTCAAGGATAAAAGCACAAAGTTATTGCATGAAGCACGTGGTTTGGACGACGTTGTTAAGGTAAGGATTTCCAAACTTATATGAATGTCTTTTCCTTGTGATCAGTGAGATCGTCTAAGAAAAGCTACCCTACGATCCAAAAGGCATCATGACATTTTCCTCAGTTTCTAACAAATGTCAATGCCTCATTTAAATGGGAGAAGTGACTTCTTACCTTTTAAATTGGAGAAGTAACAAATGTCAATGCCTCATCTAAGCTTATGAAGCTGTATAAGACTTCATTGTCACATACTCAGCTCATAGCCAACCACTGACTCAATATGTGTAACCATAGCTTAGTAATACTCTCAGCTCATCTACCTGGAATTGTATTACAAACGAAGTTTCACCTTTCGTTAACAAGCTTGCAAATCAATACTCAAGTATGCTAACTAGGACGGAAGCAAATTTGATCAACGAAGCAAATAAGTTTAGAACGGAAGTCAATCTTGTTCATTGATCTTCTCTTCAAATTTGAAAGCCATTTGCACTTAAATGAGAGAAATTCCTGTCATTCCCATTGCCTCTTATTTGCTTTGATTGATACTGCTTCAATTCAGATTTTAAATGACATAACTGGAGATTTAGACGCAAAGAAAGCTTGCAGCCATGCAATAAAGCTTCACAAGAAATACCTGAAAATGGTGAGCATTTCATTTGCTTATGCACTTTAAGCTTATAAAATGTGTTTAACTGTGATATCTGAAGCTCTAAATTACTTTTTTTTTTCAATATTCAAAATCTTCAGACCAAAAATTCATAGTTTCCAGAGTATACACTGTTTGACGAGAATTGATTCCAGCAGCCAAATAGTGTAAGATTTACTTGGTGAAAGGTTTCTGAAGGGATACATCTCACCGACATCAAGTTTTCTAGCTTATTGTGTTATTTGTGTGAGCTAGTTTTATGCTCCTGCCTGTTGTGCTGTCAAGTGTAATACACGAAGTTTCTCTCACTTGTTCTCCTTCTAAGCAAACCATTGCAGTTGTATTGATTAAAGAACACGAATTATTCAAGGTTTCTGTAACTGTAATAAAACCTGATGTATTAACAAAATGAGGATGTCAATAATGCATTTTTCTTAAGTGTAAACGGATTGTTCCTGTAAAAGCCAGAACCTTGCTTTAGATTTTAACAATCAAGTTTGGAAATTTTTGATAATGCAGGAAACACTGTGTAAGCTCAGAACAAAACATTCATTCTCGGTTCAAGTCAAACCATCCTTAATTTGACGAAAGGTGATTTACTTAGCATTCCTGTTATCATTATCTATATAATGCCAATTGTTCCTATCTTATTTTGTTGGGGTTTGTTCGTAGGAAAGAAGAAAGATTGCAACTCAATTCGACTCTTAAATAGCTCCTCTCTGTTTTTTTTTTCTGCCTAAATCATTGTAATTGACCATGAAGACGAGGATTGTGCTCTTCTTCTCCTTCCTCTTCTTCGTTACAACTCTCTGCTCCCACTCCAGTGCAAGAGACACCCTGACTCTCTCTACTCCTCTCCTTGACTCCGACGGAGCGACCTTAATCTCCAACGGCGGTAGATTCGCGCTCGGATTCTTCAGCCCCGTCAGCTCCAGCAATCGCTACATCGGCATATGGCACCACAACATCAACGACAACCAAACCGTGGTATGGGTTGCCAACCGCAAGCATGCTATCACTGGCCGGTCCGGCCGTCTCTCTCTAACCACCGTCGGAGGACTCACTGTCACCGATGGAAACTCAACTGCTGTTTGGTCCTCCTACTCGGCGACGGTTCTCAAGAACCCCGTCGCGCAACTCCTCGACTCCGGAAACTTCGTGATCAGTGACGGCAGCTCTGTCGCGTGGCAGAGCTTCGAGTTTCCGACGGACACGTTACTCCCGGGCATGAAGATAGGATGGGACCTGACGACCGGGAGCAACTACAACCTCACGGCATGGACGAGCGAGAGCGACCCGGCGCCGAATGACTACACGATGAGCATCGACCAGAGCGGCGACCCGCAGTTGGTTGTAACAGACGGCCCGCGACTGCACTGGCGAGGCGGCCCGTGGAACGGCAACCGGTTCAGCGGCATCAGTGGCGTGCAACGCTACCGCACCATCGGCTTCGGCTTCGACTA
>JBBMJZ010000075.1:785511-800044 GCA_037833815.1 Zingiber zerumbet
GGAACCACCGCGCGCGCTTCCTTCTCGTCCGCCGGTGTACTCTTCCGCAGCACCTCGTCCCTCGGACGCACCGCGTGTCGTCCTTCTCGCTAGCTGCGTCTTCCGCTCGAGTACCTGTGCTCCTAACCTCCTGCACACTTAGACACAATGTTAGAAACAACGCAAGACCTAACTTAACTTGTTGTTCATACCAAAACAACCTTGGGGTTCCAACATATACATCGTCCTTTACCCGACATTCTGATGGCTTATTCTCTCAACTGTCTCATTGATGGCAGAAGTTATAAGAAGCGATTCATATACCGATAACGGAAGATTCCTCGGAGGATGACTGCATATCTTCCAGGCTATACAGCTTCTATCACCAAACATATTCTAATACCAAATATTTCCTGACGCCTTATTATTGTGGAGGTTATGAGAGGTAACATAAAAGCTAAGGGGAGTTCTCTCCGTTGGCCAGGTATACAAAAAATGTTCTCATCCTTTACAATTGTGCATACGCATCTACTATTTATCTTCTTCTCCACTCTTCGCTTGGCTACCGTACTAACTTGAGTGTTAGAGAGTCTGTATCAAGGCCTCCCTCCTTGATTGTAGCTCTAATATTTCCTTTGCTCTCTTTGCGGATTGCGCGGGAAGGAGTACCCCGGAGGAGTGTTAGACATTATTTTCTTTTTCATCCCAGAGTCTTCTATCAGTTAACAACAAAGTCACCTACCTAACGTGTCATCTCCATCGCTTTCAGACAGGATAAGAAACAATCAGCTAAACCCTAACCTTCGTGGGCTTGCTATCAAACCCACATTATGCATGTATGCATCCAAAAGAGTGAGAAAAGAGAAGAGAGAGAGGAAAGAGAAGAGAGGTTGCATGCATACGAGAGAAGAAAGAGAAGAGAAATTACATGCATTGAAGAGAGGAAAGAGAAGTGGAAAATGATTGAGAGGCTGAATAGGAAGAATAGTAAACTGAGTGTGCCCTTTGATATAACAAAGTATAGTATATCTTTTGATCAATTTGTAAATCTGAGTCCGCCCTTTGGTAAATTTAAATTTACAATATATAAATAATAGTTTTACTAAATAAAAATATATATGTATATCATAACCCAGGAGGGTATAGCTCACATCCCATCACCCATCTCGTTGATTAGTAAACTAATTACAAAGTGTTAGTTTAATTTTGAGTTATTATTATTACTCTAGTAATTAGATCATTTGCAAGACACCATCAATCATGATCATAATCACCAAGGTAGGCCATGGAAGATATATGTTAGGAGACCTACAAATGATGGACTTACCTTCCTTGTTGCTTGTCTTTGGTTATGAGATATCATATTCCAATTCAATTAACTTTTGTTGCACGCCATATTTTAACTCTTTCATATATTAACTACCATATAATAAATATATGTATGAATTATCATGTAAATATATTAATTTTGATTGAATATTTACAATAATTTCTGCTGCTGCATGACTGCTCCAAATATGGCGGAAGTAGCTAGGCTAATGATGAATGATTGATTTGTGGGCGGTAAGAAGTCATTTTCTTTCGTCGATAATCCTTTCTTCTACTAATTAATTAGTTAATTAATTTAGGAGGGTTCTAGCTCTTCTCTGGGGGCAGAAAAGAATGGGTGCATTACCTGTCAAAGGGGGACGGTAACATGCATGCAGTGCTGTGGGTTGATTATTTGTATCGGCGTGAGCGTGAGGTGTGGGATCCGCAATAATCGGCAGGCACGTTCCAACCCTAAACCTTCCACGGAGGAGGAGGCCCACGCCACAGCACTGCTGTTGTGCCAAAGTGATGCGCCCTCTCTCTCTTTCGCTTCGCTTTTTTATTTATGTTTCCCTCTTCCGTCCTCTTCACAGCCTGTTTCATCATCTACTTGCTGTATAAATGCACAAAGCCGTATACGCCTCGCCAATAATTTTCCACCATCCATCAATTATACAGCCACGTTACCTGTTGTCTTCTATGTTTAATGCCATGGTTTGGCTAGCTAGCTGTTTATTTTATCTCAGAATTGTGCGTAAGTATAGTACGATCCAAAATACACTAGCTAGCAGGTAAGGATTAATGGAAATGGGAGCCAACGTCTCTAGCTCGTCCCATATACATGCCACAAAACCATGAGCTGGTGCGTGCATGCGACAAGCTAAAGTAACTTGAGGGGGTGTTTTACTTGTGGGAGAGGGAACTGAAGCTTTGCTTTTGCATGCGTGATGCGAGCAGGAGCATGTGGGCTTGGGGAGGGAAGGGGGGGAGTGAGAGTCTCGGATCCACTGGAGATATTCCATTCTGACGGTGCGAGATTAATACTCTCCCTTCTGCTACAATGCTCTTCTTGCTCTCTTTCTTGCGCACTTTCTTGCTTTCTTCTACAGGACTACTTCTCTCTCTTTCTTTCACAGACAGAACCATCTGATGTGAGCTCTCTCTCATCTGTCCTTGGGGTTTAAACTATTATTAGGTACAAAGTAAGCCCCCTTGACAGCGCAGCATCTCGTTTGCTCTATCAATTTTTTTTTAATCTGATCTAATCTCTCCTCTCTGTAACACCATCACCTGTAGCAGTGGCAGGCATCGGTCTGCCTTCCGTCTTTCTTCCTCCGTCTCACTGTATCTCTCTCTCTCCCTCTTTTGGATCTCTTAATTCTTCCCCCTTCTTCCCCCTCGAAGTTCCCTTATTTTAGGAGAAGAATTATGGATTTTTGCCCCTCTTTACCTGACCTCGTCTAATTTCCCTCTCTCTTGATCTTCTCACTGTGCTGCATGGCTATGGAGCTGGTCATCTTTTGAGCTCGCACTGTGGCTTCGTAATTAACTTGAGTTTTACGATTCTGCGACTCCTCTCCTATCTTTCTCCTCACTGAAGTGGGAGAGAGGGGGAGAGAGAGGTGTGAGTTTAGGATTAGCTCAATTGATCTCAAATTGTACCGGAAGAGAGATGCAGCAGCAGCAGCAGCAAGGAGCCACGCAATTCGGGGCATCGCCGTCCGGAATTCTTCCGTTTTCGTCGGCTCCCCTTGCCTCCCGAGCGCAACTTCTCGGAATTCAGCCTTCCGACGTCCAAGAGCCGGCGTCGCTCGCAGAGGTGGCCTCCCCCATCAGCAGCCGGCCTCCGCCCGCTGCGGCGGCTGGGAATTTCGACAAGCTGCAGGTGGCTGGAGACTTTCCGGACGACGAAGCCCTCGCCGCCGCACAAGGCGACGACACCGAGCGCGGCGGCGGCGGCGCAACCGGGAACCGATGGCCGCGGCAGGAGACTCTGGCGCTGCTCAAGATCAGGTCCGAGATGGACGCCAGCTTCCGAGACGCCACGCTGAAAGGCCCTCTCTGGGAGGAGGTCTCCAGGTTAGCTTACACTGCGCCTTGTCCACTACAATTCACACCAAAATGTCGCCTTTTGCTTCATTCTTCACGGATATCTATCTCTCTTTAATTTCTTAATTAACCGATTTAATTTTCTCGGGTATAGACTCTGCTTAATTCTCCAAACCATCACAGCTTAATCAGAAAGATTTTTTTTCTTTGCGAGACAGTTGAAAAGTATAACCATATCTGACTCTCTCTTCGTACAACAACACCAGCTGCCATGGTAAAAGGAGTAAGCCAACATGAGCCTGTTTTTCGCGGAAAGAAACGAATCGTCTTCTCTCTCTCTCCCTCCTCTTCTTCAACTTCAAGCGTCTCAGATCTCTTTCTCTCCTTCCTGATGCACCTCCTCTTTTCCTAAATTGCATCGTCTCTGAATTTGATGTCAGCTAGCGGCCGCTTCAGATCCGCCGCATCAATCCCAACCAATAATTGTTTTCTAAATCCTCGTGTAGATCGGAGTTAAAGATTCCCTGAGGCAAATGGCAAACGGTGCATTCTCTCACTACTGTCCATTAATTATTCCATCATCCTGCTGGTTTTTTTTTAACTATTTTAACTACTCGATGGCCCTTTCAGTGGCAACTTTAAGTACTTTATTAGTTTTATCCTTCGAGGTAGGTAATTAAAATGTCAGATAATTAACCAGATTAGTGGCGTACTTAATCATCATGAGGGAGCTTCTCATTCTTCTAGCTAACTTTAAGTCTTTGCATGCCTATGACTTTTCTGTGGTGGTCCGTGGTTGGCGTTTCACTTTTTAGCGAACTGCTTAATTATTCCTTTATGCTCATCTGTTTGGTGCTGCGCCTGTTGCTTGTGAATGATATATCGATCGCAGTTAGTTGATATATGCCGGCAATTGTAAATGGTGCAGGAAGTTGGCGGAGTTGGGATACAAGAGGAGCGCAAAAAAGTGCAAGGAGAAGTTCGAGAACGTGCACAAGTACTACAAGCGCACCAAGGAAGGCCGCGCTGGCCGACAGGACGGCAAGAGCTACCGCTTCTTCACCCAGCTCGAAGCCCTCCACAGCGGCAGCCACCTCGCCGGAGGAATTCCGCCAGTCGCCCCTTCTCCGGCTGCGTTTGCGGACGTCTCGTCGGGCTTCAGTACTGCCGCCGCCATGGTTGGCCAGCCGCAGGCTAACAGGGCTCAGCCTATCTCCTCCGTCGCGCCACCACCGCCGATCATCGCTTTGCCGACGCGAGTAGTCGCCCCTGAGCTTCAGACACAAGGAATCTCGACGTCGGCCGAACCGACCGTGGGGTTCAGCTTCTCGTCGAACTCGTCCTCTTCGGCGTCGTCGGACTCGGACGAGGAGACCGCAGGGGAGAGCCAGGAAGGAAGGAAGCGGAAGCGAGAGAAGGCAACCACGAGCCGGAAGATGATGGCCTTCTTCGACGGGCTGATGAAGCAGGTAATGGAGCGGCAGGAGGCCATGCAGAAGCGGTTCTTGGAGGCCGTCGAGAAGAAGGAACAGGACCGCATGATCCGGGAGGAAGCGTGGCGGCGCCAGGAGATGACGAGGTTCAACCGGGAGCAGGAACTGTTGGTGCAGGAGAGGGCCATGGCCGCCTCCAGAGACACCGTCATCATCTCCTACCTACAGAAGATAACTGGCCAAAACATCTCCCTCCCCACCCCAATTTTTCCCCCTGCCCCAGCGACCTCCGCAGCGATGCCGGCCTCCCAGAGTAGCATTCTTCCCTCACAAATTACTCCGCCGCCGCCACAAACTGTTCTTCAACCTCCTCCGTCGGCGGCCGAACATACCCAACCACCACAAATCCAGCAGTCGGCTCACCGTCACAGCCAAGTCGCCGGCGACATTACACGGCACCCATCGCCCCTGGGGACGTTGGAGCTGGCGCCCAGCTCAGAGCCACCGAACCTCGACGTCACGTCACCGTCGTCGTCCTCCCGGTGGCCAAAGGCAGAGGTGCACACCTTGATCAAGATCCGGAGTGGGCTGGACTCCAAGTACCAGGACTCAGGACCGAAGGGGCCATTGTGGGAGGAGATCTCCGTCGGAATGCAGCGGCTTGGCTACAACCGGAGCGCGAAGAGGTGCAAGGAGAAGTGGGAGAACATCAACAAGTACTACAAGAAGGTGAAGGAGAGCAACAAAAAGCGACCGGAAGACTCCAAGACCTGCCCGTACTTCCACCAATTGGACGCGCTCTACCGCAGCAAACACCTCAGCGCCGGCGGCGGACCAATGCAGAGACCCCAACTAGGCTCCGAGTCTACTAACATCATTCCCTCGTCAAATCAACAGCAGAGCGATGCGACAACAATGAACAGGACACAGGAGCAAGCATCGGCGATGCCACCGCCGCCGCCGCCACCGCTCCAGCTGACCGCCGATACCGAAAGAAAGAATGGGAATTCTGAGACCAATGCGGGAGTTCAGGTACAAACCGGTAACGGAGGACTCACCGCCGGCTTCTTCGAGCAAGGATTAAAAAAGGTAATCCACTAGCTCAACGATACACGATCGAATTCTCCATAAGAATCAATAACGCCGCATCTAAATGCTGAGTTCTTATTTCATTGAAGCCAGAAGACATCATGAAGGAGCTGATGGGGCAACGGCTACACCAAGCGGCGACGGATCACGACTACGATAAGTTAGACGATGACAGTGACAACATGGACCAAGACGAGGAGGAGGAGGACGAGGACAACGAGGACGACGAGATCAACAATGACAAAGTATTGCACTACAAGATATAGTTGCAAAGCAAAATGCGATCCTCTATTCCATCCACATTCAATATCCATCCACCAACGCAGTCACCATTTCTGTTCAATTAATTTTAAATTGGTTTCCGCTCTCTGATCCATCTCCACCCCCATGCATGTGCATGCATGCATTCACACAAGTTCAACTTCTCCTAATTAAGCATCCGCCACTGGCACTAGTTTAGTTTTGGCCTTACATGCATGGCTCGTGACATCGCATCCTCTCCATCAATCCTTCTCTATTTATTGTAATTGATTTGTTTGCGGAGTTAATAAGAATCCCCTACAGTCAACGGCGGGGAGTTAGACAAGTACAAACACTGAGAAAGCAGGAGTTTTCCTTGGGCCTGTACATTGGATTGGAGAAGCCGGAGAAGTACTGTCCTATAAGTTAAAGGATCGAGTTGGTGAATAGGGGAATACAACCAAGAGTTGGGTTCATAAAACATTGGTAATTGTTAATGTTAGATGCATGGCGAAATAGGCAGTGCATTAATAATTGTTGCGGAGTTTTCTTTCACCCCAAATGTAAGCATTGTTGAGACATTGTGAACCTTTCTAATAAACGTCGAGTGAGTTATATATATCATGGACGACTTGCTTGATTATACTGTGTATATATTCTTATTCATTGGTTCAGGCCTGATTGATGCTCTCACAATTCATCGACATGCACAAGAGGATGATGGAGGGTTACTATATCTTGGACTACAAGAAAATGAGATATTATGGAACCCACACAAGAGCTAGATCCAGCTACAATGATAAAATAGAATCATTGATTTCTATTTGCGTAAACAATGAAATTGATTAAGGGTATTGCTAAACAGCCAGAATCTGGCCAGCTAGAATCAATGCATGCAAGTGTACACATGGGTATTTTAGTAATATCACATGTGCATATTAATTATATGTATGTACATGTATGGATTATGATTAGAGGATAGGAATTTCTGGTCAGCCATATTCTGGTCGTATAGAATTTCCGATTGATTAATTACATTTTGAGAAATATTTATTAAGATTCTTTTGTATTTCCCAAAGGTGTGGCCGGCCAGAGGTTTAATTTAAAAGCAGTGAGGGAACTGCGATCGAAGGCAAGTGGCAGTGATGATCCTGCACGGGCAGGGCGTGCAGGTGCATCATGTCATGTGTTGGAGCTCCATCGAACTTCACGCCTAACGAGGCATTAATTCTGCTGCCTCACCTTCTGCAGATCCAACGCCCTGTTTAATAATCAAATCCTCCATACTATAAAAGCAAAAGCTGTGAAGACGATGGCGTTGGATAACATCACCCCATCATGCGTCTCTGCAACGACAGGTGGGTGGATGAATCCAATCCAATCCAATGTACGATCGAAAGCCTACTCCACCCCTTCAATTCTTCAAAAGAAAACATGTTTCATCGAAGAAGATCCATCACTGCATGGCTTTGCTCCTGTTATATGCCACAATCTAATGCCACAGGTTTCCCTTAGGATTTGACCGAATTGGTTCATACACAGAAAAATTATCAACTCAAGTAAAAATCTCTCACGTGCCCTGTTCAATTTTCTAATTTATCTCTATATAAATTAATGTAGAACCCACCGTGTAGGATGCTCGGTCAGCATATGGATTGATCTTATTTGAAATTAAAAAAAGATGACATGCTTACTAGTTGACTCTAATGTTGACGGTAAGAAGACTCTGGAAACAAGGAATCTATTGCTAGATCTATCCTGTATGTTAAAAAGAAGAATTGGAAGGAGAAAATATTAATAACTGGACCAGTGAAGTGTTCCGGTGCAAACACTCCGATACTATGTTAGGCAAGGAGCTAAACAAATGAGTCAAGAACCGTCATGATGGACAGTGAAGTTGGATAGCGTGACTTACCTGTGTTTTTAGAAAGAGACCCCTTATATAGTGTTATTTATCCTCTCCACACAAATATCAATGCATTACTAAAATAGGACCCACCAATCTGACACATCACAATCTTTCCCAAATGAGATCTGTCACTTCTGTGTTTTGCAGGGTAGAAGCTGTAAGTACCCTGGATTGGTTTTGATATGACCAACTAAGTCAAGTTAGATCATGTTATGCTTTGATCCTTGTGTCTAATTGTACAGGAACTTAAGAACACAAGAAGTCAAGTGAAAGATGTAACCGACGAGAAGGATGACACGGGAAGTGAGTCAATGGGTTCGGTGCATTCGAGAGACGAAAAGTTGCTAAAGAGTACACCGATGGAGCAAGAATGACATGCACAATGCTTTCAAGGGATGATAAGTAGGAGCGGAAGGCTGTTTTAGGAGAAGGCCTGAGTTGAGTTCGGGTGAGCACAACTTTAGATGGTCGGAGGAATCACCCAAAGCGACTGGAGCAGAAGTCGGACAAGTCAACATAAAGTTGACTTGCCTAACCGCTCGGACTCCTGGTGCCTGGATAGGGGTCCGAGCGCCCAGACCGTCTTGGTACAGAATAGGTGCCTCGTCGAAGAGGCGTTGCTATGGATGACGATCGAGTCCACGTCAACAACACTATAAGCATTCAGACTGATCCAGGTACCCTGGGGAGGATAAAATTTTATCCTCAGACCATTGCGTAGTCATTACGAGCAGATAAAGGTGCCCCACTAGGCACCTAGAGGTGTCGCGTCGGTAAAACAGCTAGTTCGACTAATAAATTATAAATAGTGTTCTGGTCCTCTTCATTTAGAACAACACTTATTCTTCAATTGTTTACTACTTTCCAAGTTTTTCTGTACTAAATTGTTGTAAGAGGCTACTCCGTAGAAGGAAACTTTTAGTGAAGTTTTCAAAGTTTTAAACTAGCAATCTTCTGATTATAAACCAACTAAATCAGTCTTGTCTCTTACTCTTTTTTTATGTTTGTTTTAATTAACTAATATTTATTTATCTTTGCTAAAATCGAAAAGCAAAAGAAAGTCTGCTTTTCTTAACAAGGCAATTTAGGCCCCCTTCTTATCGGCTGTACTGGGACCAACAAGTAGTATTAGTTCCTAGACCGCTCTAGAAGGACTAATCGCCTGCTAAAGTAATGAGATGATGGCCGGACTAAGCATCTACCCACCAAAGTTCAAGGGGAAATTTACACTCTGAAAACACTGGATAAAGGTATTTCTAAAAACTTATTATGAAATTCTTTTAATAATCAAATATGGTTTTGTAGTACCTAAAGATCAACAAGGAGAAGAAAAAAAATTTCAGGAGAAGTTTCTAGAGTTTCACGAATGCACATCAAAAGCAAAACTAGCATGATATTCTTCGAAGTCAGTTGACAAACCTTCGAATGGAAAAAAGAGAGACGGTGGCTCAACTACACTTGAAAATCAAGGATTTAATCAACGAATTTATTAAACTTGGCGAATCAGTAACAAATTGAGGCTCAATTCGTTATGCACTTACGTTTTTCCTAGAATTCTAGAGTGAACTTCAATAATAGATGTCTACTATATCTCAAAGGATCAAAAGATAAGTATTTTAGAAGACTTATTCTCTACATTAGAATTACATAAGTCTAGATGTGCAAGTATTAGAAAAAAAAAAAAAGCGAAGTCAAAACTTAGCATTGAATGCCAACAAGAAGGACAAACTGAAGTCATATTTTTCACTCGACAAAGCGAAAGTGGCTTTCATGGTAAGAAAATTTACAAACTAATTTGAATCTAACAAACTTAATAAGTCATAGGTCAAGAAGTTCTCTCTAAGAAAGAGGAGAGTCAAATGATACAACTATCAAAAAGAAGGACACATCAAAGATAATTGCCCGAAGCTGAAAAGGAAGGAGAAACATAAATGACCAAACAAATCGAAACATAAGAACCTTAGAACAACATGGGATGAGTTGTCTTCCGGGTCCGAGCTGGAAGAATACATCAGACTAACATTATTAGCGAATTACCAAAGGGGCGGCAAAAGCGCTTCGGAGATGAGCATTGATGAAGGAGACATACATCAAAAGAAAGTAGTTATGAAGGGACAGTGTCGAATAACGAGATCGACTTAGTAAGTGAGGTTCGTTCTCTACCTCTATATTGTATAAATTTATCAAAGTACTTTCTAAAAATTCATGGAGATTAAAAATATAAAATGAATAATTAAGAAAAAAAAATTTAGAATTAAGAATTACCTTAGCAAAATAATATCTATTTGAAAATTTTGATTAACGAAAGCTGAAAATGAAAAGTTAAAAGAACAAACCGAAAATTTTAAAAACTTTACATGTTCAAATTCTACTGTTCCAAATTTAAGAAATTATTAATGGCTAAATTAGTATTTTAGCTTTCACAATGGTCAAATTAAAAAAAATCCTAGAAATTATATATCATGCAAATTTGCGATAATTCCAATAAATAAAAATTTATTTTGGGTTCCTAAATTATGCTTGGTTTAAATTATTATGAATGCTTTAATTTTAATTATGTTTTTTGACAATTAAATAATTTCTTATAAAATTCTTAGCGAAAATCATATTATAAAATAAAAAATATTTTACAGATTTATTTTTTAATACTTTTATTTTTTTAAATAAAATATTATGTTATCCTTTAAAATAATTGTTTTTTATATTTTTTTTTACCGTTATCTAATTTCTTTTAAATTATTAATTGGAAATAATATTTTTATAATTAAAAATTATAGAGACATTATTTATAAAAATTATAATTTTTAGTGGATAAGCAATTAATTTTATACATAAAGAAAAATTATCACCATTTGTAGATTTTAGATTCTATTTTTATGCATTTAATTTTAAAAATTATTATTTATAATTAAATAATTATACTAGTTAAAATAAATATTTATTTGTAGTAAAAAATTGTATTCTAATCTTTCTATTTATGTGTGACCATCAAAATTTTTTTTAGTATTTTTCTAAACTTAGAAATAATTTTGAAATTAATTTTGACAAATATGGATTTTAATTTTTTAAAATTTAGATATTTGAAAAATAATTATTGATAAATTTTCTTTTAATTTATCACTATTTAATAAACCCTTAGAAAAAAATTTAGATTTTTTTCTCTATTCATGTTTTCGTTGGAGCAATCAGTGTCACCTTACATTTTGATATTTAGGCAAAAGTTTAAGTTAGGTTTATTATAGTATTTGATATGCGCTTTTGAGCTTGTAGGATGTAGATACAACAAGAAAATTACAAGTGTGATCTTAGCAAAGGCAAAGTCCAAGTGGAGTCTTAGCGGTATAAGTTCAAGTATGTAGTTTTGACAATATAAATCCAAGTGTGACTTGGCAAAGATAAAATCCCGGAGGTGAGGAGTCTCTTGGCAATGGAAGATCTGACAATAAGGACAAGGTTGATGGAAACTCCTGAGGGCAAGACGTGAAGGAGGGAGACATCTGAGAGACGCACTGCTGATGGAGGAGGTTAGAAGGCAAAGTCAAGTTATGTGGGCGAGGACGAGTACTGTGTGATTGTACTCAAGGTAAAAATCCTAATGTTTGGATTTACTAATCGACTAGTGCATGTACTAGTCAATTAGGGAGAGAATAGAAAAATTTTGTTCACTCAGACAGTGTGGAGCAGTCAACTGGTGTCTTCATCAATCGACTGGTATTGAGCCGTTGGAGTTGTAACAGTCGAATTCCAAAGAGGACCAGTCGACTAACAATGTGACCCGTCAACTGACGGTGTGACCCGTCAACTGGTAATGGCAGAAACAGGTTGGTTGTTTTCTCTAAACTCTACAATATGAAGCTCGGGGTGGTTGATTTGGGTGACGAAATTAGAGGTGATTAACTCCTAATTAAAGTCTCCAAGCTCTCGTGATACAAGTGCTCTTGTTTGAGGTTGTGGTAAAGTTTCTCCATCAACAAGGAGGTTTGTACTAGCCGGAGTTCTGAGAATTAATCTACTGATGAATTGAGAGATCATCCACCTTACGGACAGTCATGGAGTAGGAGCCATAATGTCCGAACTATGTAAACGAACATGTTAGTGATTTGTTTGTATTTCTTTATAGTCTTTTAGTAGTTTTATCCTCGGACTGTTATGTAGCCATTGCGAGTAGATAAAGGTGCACCATTGGGGGCGCCCGGACCTGGTCTAGGTACTCGGAGATGCCACGTCAGTAAAACGGCTAGTTCGACCAGTAGATTATAAATAGAGCTATGATCCTATTCATTTAGAATAATACTTATTCTTCAATTATTTATTGCTTTCCAAGTTTTTATGTATTAAATTGCTGTAAGAGACTAATCCGCTAGGTGGAGACTTTTAGTGAAACTTTCAAAGTGTTGGACTAGTAATCTCCTGATTGTAAACTAAGTAAATCGGTCTTGTCTCTTACCCTTTTTCATATTTATTTTGATTAACTAAAATTTATTTATCTTTACTAAAATCATAAAATAAAAGAAAGTGTGTTTTTTTAGATAAGGCAATTCACACCCCCTGTTACTCAAGACGCCATAAAGGAGTATTAGGTTGTTGAGCTGATGAACCCTTAATATGCCTTACTGGTAGGTGAACAAAGTCCCCTCCAATGTCTGATCACATTTCGTACTTTGACAGGGTCAGGTCCGCTAAGGAGTATTGACCATTTTGAGGACTCGGCGTCTCGGCCCCTTTAAGGATTCAGCTTCCTTGAGGAGTACTCAGTCTCTTTGAAGACTCGGCGTCCGCTTGGGTAAGACATTTGTTTGGACGAGTACGGTTGAGCCGAGAGGACTCGACTCAGAATTCTATTGAGCCGGGAGGATTTAGGATCCAATCGGACAAAAGGTTCGGTTGGACTATTTGGCTGAGCCATATGACTGTATTACTCGGCTCTGAATTGAACTAGGATGACTCATGTTTCCATCGAGTTGGGAGGATTTGGGATTCGATCAGACAAGAGGTCCAATCGGATAGACTATTTAGCTAAACCATACGACAATGTTACTCAGTTCTGAATTAAACTAGGATGACTCGGAATTCCATCGAATTTGGACACTACAAAAAAACACAAATTTGGGGACAAAAGTTTGGAACGAAAATTTTTCGTCCCAAAATTGGGACAAATTTAGGGACGAAAATAAATATCGACCCAAATAACCAACAAAACTTGCAACAAAAAAATTTAGTTTCAAGTTTGCAATAAGAAAAATATGGGCGTTGTTTTTGGATGAAGTGTCTATTTAGTAGGAGTCGGTATTTAATATTTTATGCTTCAAGTTGATTGACAGATGACAGATAGAATTTGATTTATTATATGTACTAAGGTTTAAAGATACATATATATGTGTATTTTGTTTTGACAACGGTTGAATAAAGATATCATGATTTGTATTAGTTGTTTAACATATGACGTTTATAAATATGATTTTGAATCTTTCGGGGTCATAAAGAGGAAATCATGATTTACTTTGGTTGTTTAGAATATGGTGGTTATAAATATGATATTAGATCCTTTTGAGTCATTAGGATAAACAATTGGAAATAGGTATATACATATCACATTCTGTGTTACACATTTCATATCATCTTTACGTCATTAATAATGTTCGTAATTAATACACCAGATTATTTTAAAGGGTATTTCTACCATCAAGTAATATTATTGAGCTCAACTAAAAAAATTAATTTATTACTTTCTCTGATGGACTCACATGTTAAAGTTATAACACATGGAATTGTCATTGTGAATGAGCCTAATAAAGCAATCTAATTGCCGTTTTAATCGTGGATTGAACTAAAGAATATGAATTTTGTGTGTAGAAATATATTATGTGATTTCTATTATTTATAATTAAATGAATGGAACTGGGATCCCCAAAGGGTTATGGTAACGAAACATTTTTTTCATCACATCAGAAAGAAGATTACAACTGCTCCTCTCCAAAAGTCGAGGCAATGAATATTAGAGATATGATACTCTTCTTGACCGTTCATGGACTACAAACAAGATGGACCTACAACCATAGCAACGTCAATGCTGAGTCAGTGAAGGGTTCCCGGCGTTGGCCCTCCGACGCTCAAGTCAATTACCGGCAATGGGAAAGCAGTGGAACAAAGAGATGGAGCAAAGAAGTAGAGGAACAGTGTAGTAACAGTAATCTCGCCTACCTCAGCTGAAGCTTGGGGCTCTTTATATAGAGCTTCGGGAGTGTGCATACACGCTTCTCGAGTCGTGCACACTTCTCAAAGCTTTCCCTGAAAAGACTTGTCAGTAAAGTGTCCCTGACACCATACCTTAACGACCCGAGCATATCTCTGACGTGACAATGGAAGTTTCCATCGTACAATCCTCTGCCTAACCATGCTGCCAACTATGCCATCTGTCGGTGTCACGGGTTCCCAAAAGGATATCGCCAGATCCTCCTTTTATCTGTTACTGGGTCGAGCAGGAGAGCCGCTCGACCAACCCTCGGCCATCCAGATGTTATCG
>JBBMJZ010000075.1:855957-869918 GCA_037833815.1 Zingiber zerumbet
CTCTTGCAAAAAGCAGGGTAAGACTGCGTACAATGGATCCTTCCCCGGGACCCCGCATGGTGGGAGCTTCGTGCACCGGGCTACCCTTTTATACGTAATAATTCAAGGCTTCTAGCTACGATCAAGTTAGAATTCTTATATCGGCTTTATTCAGTGATGGAACAGGGACCCTATCTGAGCATTTCCATGTTTAACTGGTCCATATGACTTCAAGACATGAAAACATTATTTGTCATATATGACCATAAATCTGATTGCATTAGTTGGGAAATATGTACAATGAATGTATAAATTTTGCTATCTGTGACTAAAAAGTAGCATGAAATTAATCACTTTCACTCCAATTCCATTCCACAGACAGCCCTCTCAAGAGTCAAGACTATTGAATGAGATGCGAATAAATAACTACCACACAGGTGTTCATCTTTTTAATGCTGAGTTTATTAAAAAAAAAAGTAGGTAAAGGTTTAAAATTTGAAGTGACAAAGTTAGAAAGTTTGATTCAAGCAAGGAACTATTCATGGCACTATTTCATGTAGTAAATCAGGCAAATATTAGAAATCAGCATAATTCCTGGGAAGGATCTAATACTTACAAGGAAGTTCTTTTCTTTCAGAAAGCTAAATGCAGCAAATATTTCATGCTCGGAGTAAAGCTGTAGAGTTACTCTTAAAGAGCTTTGTGCTTCAGGTGATGCAGACGTATTAAGGAAGACAAGCTTAAGAAGTTCAACAGCATTTGAAACTGCCAATGACTCACATACTTTCCTCTTCATCATGATATACCTGCTATTCAGAATCTTTGCAATGTTTCCATGAGAATGTCGAGAGCTTGACCTGTTTGGACTAGTAGATACAACATTTACTTTTTGGTGCCTAGAGATATGATTCAGAGATTTATTTCCATCACATTCGGAAACAGTTTCGTGTTCAGTGGATGCAGGCTGAGACAGAATAAGTTGAATGACCAGTTTAGAGCTTTGATGAAAAATCACAATGAAACGGAGAAACAAAACACCGCATACCAATTTTTGGATGCATGAACTTGTGGCATCAGTTGGAGAAATGTTTGGCCATTCTTTTCGATGCTTGTGTTCAAGTCTCTTAACATTCTGAAACTTTGCTAACCTTTTGTATTGAAGAATTTCATCAACAGCAGTCCTCACATCGGGATCTTCAGAGTTATCCCAGAAGTATTGAGGTAAACTCTGTTGTGAACCACTGTCATGATTACATGAAAAGTTTTGAGAGAGAGGTTCCTTCCCCGTGCGTGCTTTCTCCAGATACCTAACATAGCGTTCGCCTAGGAGGTTGCATAATCTCATTACTGCTCTTCTGACATTGCTATTACTATTCAACAAAGCCATTCTTCTACCACAGGTGTGAGGGAGAGCTGGAAGGTCAGAAAGAGATCTCCAATCAACTCGATAAAATCTAGTTCCAAGGATTGCCCTCTGTCTTGCATATTGTATCACTAGCTGACTAGAAGAATCACAGCCCCATAAAAGAAAACATAAAAACATTAAAATTAAAGCAACCTTGTCAAGGATTTAGGAGAATTATATAGAAATGAATGGGATCAGAAAATTATACTTTAGCAACCTCTGTTATTCCATGTTCATACCTGTCCAATCTATCAGTCCAGAAGAATCTTTTAGCATGAACAATATTTCGCTTTGGAAATGCACAACTGAGAAAAGTAAGATTTCTACCATTTTCATGATCTCTAGAATCTGAAAGGTGATTGTCATTTGCATCTGGAAAATCAAAAAAAAAAAATTGTTTTGGCTGCCAATCCCAGAGGTAATATGTACTTTGTTTTTGCTACAACTTGGAGGCTCAATTTGTTCAGGAGAAGATTTTTGGGACCCACCTGTAGAAGATCTCTTCCTCTTCCTCTTCCTACCAAACAGTTCAGAATTGTACTTATCAATATGTTTTCCATGCTCTGTGGACTTTAAACTACGAGAATATCTGTAAAGAGGGGATTGACGCTTGTCATACGAAAATCGAAGTACCTGGACAAATGGAACTCCATATAGATGAAGAAATTAGACTATGAAAATTATTAATATTAAATTTGTTGGAATGGTTTTACCATGTCTAGTGAAGCAGATGGAAAAGAAATTTGTAATGAAAAAGAAACAAATTTCCACAGAAATTAGCATTTCTTAACATTAACAAAACAACTCAAATGTTGAGGAAAAGGTACATTTCAAAGAGAATGAGCTTGTTTGGCCATTAGCAAATACAGGCTTCTACCGCATATCCAACTTTGGTTCCCTACTAGCCTAATTTCTGTTACCTATTAGGCATGATGAATGATCATTTGAGGTTATTTGAAGCATATATCTGCAAAAACAATGTTGTCAAGGGTGGTAGCCTACCGCCTAGGTAGTTGAATTTTTTTAATTATTTTTATACATAATTAAATAATATATTAACTAAAAAATAAAAAATTAAATAAAGGATAAAAAATTAGAAAAAAAATACTATAAAATATATTAACTAAAAATAAAAAAATTAATCTAAATATTTTAAAAATAATAATAATAAATTATAATTATAATTATATATATATAGGATAATTTTATTAGACTTTAATTAAGCTTATTTAAATTATCCCAATCATAACTAGGAGTTGATAAAAATTATTAACATAAAGTTTTGATTAAATCCTAAGTTCCAAAAAAAACTGTGTTTCGGATTTGGTGTTTGGCTTCAGGATTTCAACGTAAGACACGTCGTCGGACCTAGGCGATGCACCCAATTGCTTAGGCCCGGTGACGAGTCTAGACCCGTCGCATGGACCTAGCGATGAGTCCGGACCCATTGCATGAGCCCGGACGTGTCATCTAAGCTCGGTTACGAGACCGGACGTGTAGCCCAAATCTAGCGTCGCGTCTAAAGTCGAAACGTTGAAACTGAGTTAGATTTTTGCAATGGCGCCGACAGCAGGGTGAGCAGCAACTGGCGGCAACAACCGTTTGAGGTAAAAGGAGGCCTACATTGACTTTGTCTACCGCCTAAACCACTACCTTTCACAGTGCAGTTGAGGTCTGCCTCCCACCTAGGCGCCGCCTCAACTGTCATTTAGAACATTAGCAAAAAAATGGAAGCAAGTGTATTCTCACTTAATTAAAGATGCTTGTGCATTTAAGGATAAATGAGACTAATCGAGTTTGGCCAATCTGAAAGAATAACCTTTGATCTTGCAATGCTGTCGACCCAGCTACAATATGCCAGATCTGAGACCACTTGTCAAAGAGGCCTTCATAAATTCAGATGTGAAATTGTATATGCAAGATTAACATCCATAAAACATATGTAACAATGTGTTATACGCTAAAAGATGGAAACTTTCCATGTGTTTTTTTTACAGCAACAATCACATCTAGTTTCATCGCAAGAGGACTTCATAAATTCAGACATGAATATTTGTACACTGAAGATTAACATCCATGAATCATTTATAACAAATGTATTATAGGCTAAAGAAGGAAGGTTTCTATGTGTTTGTACAACAATAAACACATTTTGCTAATTGTATCACAGATTGACTACAAATAGTGAATAGAATAGATGTGATTTGTTTATGGCAGTTGGTAAGATAACCTAAAGTCTAGTGCAAATGCATCCACATAGCTCAAAGATGAGAATTCAAACATGTGGTAAAATCAACATTAACTTGATTAGAACAACTAAAAACGGAGTTTTCTTTTTATAGTTTCTTATTATAAACTCAGATAAAGCGAGATCCTTGCAATCTATAGTTGTAGAAAAATGGACAATGTAGGTATAGCAATGCACTGAACAAGAAGAGTTACAGAATAATAGGAGTTAGGAACAAACTAGATTCTGCTAGATCAGAACACTTGGGAGAATGATTGGCAAAAATTCAGCTGACTTCAGATCCGAAGTTCATTTGCTTAACCAGGGCAGGAAAGCAGCACATTGTACTGAATGTTGCAAGGTTAGCTAGGCATTACTTAACTAGTGGCTTAACTACATGCTGTGAGTTCAGATCTTCATAGTTAGTCATCTGTGTTTTGAGTTTAGATTGTTAATTTCCATTGTGTATGTATTGAACTAAACATAGATTGTACTATCCATGGAAATTTTTTACAATATGGTGCGTATTGGTATTTGCTTTAAGGATAGAAGAGCAAAATTAATTTATATGCTCCGTAGTTTAATTTGTAGATGTTCACATCGTTACATGCTAAGAAAAAGCAATAAACATTCAACATCAACCCTATATGGAGTGCAACCTATGGTTACTTGCATCTATTTTTCTAAAATTTGGAAATACTAAATAAAGCAGAAAAGAGGGTTACCTGTTCTACTGTGAGATTTAACTCCCTAGCTATCCTAATACATTCTTTGAAGGATATTTTCTTCATTGAATCAACAGTGTTTAGACGATTCAGAAGCTCCGTCCGTTGCTCTAAAGTCATCACTCGAAGTGAAGTCCATGAACGGGTTTGAAAAGCCTAACACATCATAGATATTAATTCTCCCATTTCAAACAATTCATAAAGTTTAACTAAGAAAATTTCAAAACCAAATCATAATGATGGACTGAGAAAAAAATAAATGAAATGAAATATAATATTCACAAAGAAAATTCAAAACTAAATCGTACTGACGGACCAAGAACAGAAACTAAATGAGATGCAATATAATATTCACAGTGCATTAGAGGCACCATAAGACCAGGAACAGAAAATTAAATGAGATGGAATATAATATTAACAAAGAAAATTCAAAACTAAGTCGTACTGATGGACCAAGAACAGAAATTAAATTTAAGATGTAGTATAATATTCACAGTGCATTTGAAGCACTAATATTCAGGCTCTCTGTTTGACATGAAACAATGTATAAAACTTTGAAGTAAATAATAGATATCAATTGAGATGTCAAAAGTATGTGCACTGAATGAGGTATCAGTTAATCTTCATGCTCTATTTTTGACATGAAACAAGGACATACAAGTTTGAGCAAAATAGTTAACAACTAAGAAGTACTTCTACACATTATTATTTCAAGGGTACACAACATATTTAAGCTCAACTGACAAACATGATCATGTAAAATAACAGATTAGGATGTTTTCATCCAAAACAAATGGAATACTCAGCAAAAGCGTACAACCAAAAACTGCACAGATCAGATGAAATAACTGACCTCATGGACAGAAGAACCTGGAAATGCATGACAAGCCGCTTCTTTATTTGCTGCTGCAAAGCAATACTCTAAGGTTTCCCAATATACATCAACAGCCTCAAGCTTCAAAAGAACAAAGTCATGCCGTATCCTAGGACGAAAGTCAACCTTAACATGCGAAGGTGTTGGCGTCTGTGTCATTGGTTCTTCAATATATGGTTTCAGCTCTATAGCATATGTAAGAACAGGATTGTCCTCTTCATTAAGCCCCTCTCTCACTAGTTGTAACAACTAATAAAAAGTAACAAAGAATGTTAGATTTCACCTATATCTGATGTATATTACAGAGATTAATTTAAGCAATCAACAACTTCTCAATAATCATTGGAATTAACTTAACTACTAAGAGTCAAGTTGGGGCTCATGGTTTTTGTATTAAAAGCAAATAAGGGGTTTGAGGATTCAGCGATTTATTATCTTAAGAAATCTAAGCATTACTTCCAATCTAAAAGTCTATTGATGAACAGATCGAAACGTACCATGCAAGGTATTCGAATAAGTTGATCTGTAACTTATGCTAGGCAGGACACCATGATTGTATTGAGATTAAATTGTCATAAACACATGCCAGTACATACCATTTCGTGAATTTTTTATGTCAGGTAAATAATCATGGTTTTGAAATCTCCAACTGCATTATCTTGACCTGTATGATATGAATAATAGTCCATAGTTGTCAATATGTGGACCACATATTTTCAAGACCCAATGATAATTTCTATTCTAGAAGTTGGATTATGTATCCAACAACACAATTAGGGGTACGGACAAACGAAAAATGAGAGAACGAGAAGAAAGAAACAAGCCTAAGACAAAGTCACAAGAATTTGTTAGCATCATTTGAACAGCCTATGTCAATGGTCATAGATAGGACCTGTTTTGCCCACATATATAGTACAGCTGCATAAAGCTCCCGCCAATACGAGGTCCAAGGAGCTATCTATTATACGCAACCTTACCCTACATTGCAAAAGGTTGTTTTCGTGACTCGAACCTGTGACCACCAAGTCACAAGGCAACAACTCTACAGTTGCGTCAAAGCTCCCCTTATATATAATAGAACTTATGTAGCAAAAGTAGTCCAAAATGATCTAGAAACCCTACTCCAATGAAACTTTCCCATCTCTAATGGAAACAAAAGGGCTGGCTAATATCCACAATAAGATTAGCTTCTCACCTAGAAATCAATAGTGTGCTTTTGATTCTCTACAAGATATGGAATATAGTCAAATGAGAAGATAAGGGTCAAGATGGACAAGCACTCTAGTCTCAGTTTCCTACTTAAGAAAGGAAACAGTTAGGGAGAAAGAAAGACAATAGAAAAAAGAATCATATATGCAAATATTTCCTGCCAAGCACTTTCTCAACTCACATAAAGCATGAAGAGAAAGTAACAAAATATAACATAAATTAGAACACTAACTACACAGACAAAAGGAACAATAAGAAAGATAAATACTTAAAATCCTGCCAAATCTTGTTTGTAACTAAATACAACCTATGCAAGGTGGAGATTAATTCAGAAAAAGGAGTCCACTGTCATTTGTCAACTTTTAAAAAAAGAGAGAAAAAAAAGTACAGGAATCATAAAATTTTCGCTACAAAGTAACATAACCAGATGCAACACCATCAGAGATGAAAAAACACAAGCAAAAATAAACAAATATCAAGCATCAGAATTCAGAAACCATCAGTATTTAGAAGTACAGCACAACTTATATAGAACAAGAATAATGAGAAATCTGGTCAAAAGTAAAACCATTTCTCAAAATTATAAAAATAGAAATATTACCTTCATACGAATCAGTATATTAATAATCCCTGACAGTCGCTTTGTTGCATCATCATCAACCAAGTTCTTGTACTCAGATAAGGGTATATCTGAAAGCCTTAAACCAAGTCTGCAATGTTCAGCCATGTTTTCAATCTCCTTAGGAGATCCTACAACTTGCAAGAACAGTTCAAGTGGCATCACTTTCACAGCTTCATAAAGCAAAAATATGTGACATGTGCTCTGAGGACACTTCATATCATACCAACGGTGATTAGAATTGGCAGCATCATGCCAACTAGGTGAGTTTCTGACATAGCTCCACAGAAATTTATGCAACAGCTTTGCTCGCACCATCCTAGCAGAAACAAATCCATTGGCACGAATAGCCTCTAGGACAATAGGTTTGCCATCCTCAACATTTGATGTAATTTTTGAACTAGCAAATTTGTGCACAGGTATGTCATTCCTTAATCTTGAAGATGCAAGTTTACGGATCTGCATATCAAAGTCCCTCTGTTTATGGTAGATTTTTTCTAGTAGTTCTGGTGACAAATTTTCAATTGAAGGATGCAAAACTACTTCGGTTACACGATGGCGATTGAAATTTGTCACAATAGGGATGCTAACTTTGATACACTTACACAATCCTTGCTTTTGCAGTTTATTCAAGATGCAAGTCAAAGTTTTCCTACACATTTTCGTATGTTTACCCTTCTCAAGTTCCTCTAACCACCTGTATAGCTCAGTCACCAAAACAATTTTCTCCAGCTGCAAAAATATAGAGTAGACATGTAAAGAGAAAAAATGTTTTAGATAGTTCCTATAAATAACAGAGCAATACCGAATTAATTCATTACATCTTCATCCTTCAATTTTCAAATGAAAATTGGATGATGGAATGAACAGTACAATAATTTCATTATTCCTGAAGGAATAAATACAGGTTTATTTTTCTAATTCAAGAAATAGAAAGACACTATAGCTGGATCCCATTATTATAAGAGAATAATATAGGGAATATAACAATAAAAATAATGTCTAATGATAACCATATTCCAATCCCACTAATCCAGGATTTCTTCTACCAATTTTCCAGCAAAGTTCATCTTAGTAGTAATGTACAGATGTAGGGACATAAGTCCAAAAAATTAATCAAGATTGTTATAGTATACAAGAGAACTTGTTCACATTGTTAGAGGTAGCAAGTTATTTAACATCTGAATCAAAGGTAGATCCGCTACCTTAGCGCCCCCCCTAGTGCCGACCCCATGGATATGGAGGGAGGTTCATGCAGGTACACAGGTCATAGTCGCATGGTGGGGTAAACCGCAGATCGTCAATTCCTGAGAATCGACCTCTAGCCATTACGCCAGAGATGTCATACGCCCACCGTCTGCGCTACGCCGTGGGGGCTATTTAACATCTGAATCAAGATGGATCCACAGTGACAAAAGAAAAGCATGCATTCTCTTAATACACAAAAATAGGAAAAGCTACTATGCATCAAACCACCAAGACCTACATAGTCTAGGGTTACATTACCCCCTCTATATGCTAGTTCTTGATTCACTAACCAATATGCGTAAACCCAACATTTTTATTTGCCGTCACATACAAGTCACAAAATTAAATACAACCTACAAAAAAAACAAAGTGCAGGAAGGAAAGAATTAGACAGTTTGGAAAGTTTTATTTTAAGGATCCCCTGCATCATTCTTCAAGGGTTAGAATAGTCTTGAGTCTTGACCAACTCATCATAAATATCGGGATTCACATTTTATAGTTTGTCTTCAATTCAAGAATTTTGAACAGATAGTAGGAATCCACCAAGAATTTATGATCATCATCAGCCGAGTATTCAACTAGGAAAACCATGATTCTCAAAAACATCTTTAATTGGTGGTACCTAGTATTTGGGTTCACTACTGTCAACAAGTTGATTTATGACCAAATGGTCAATGTGTATATTATTGAAAATATAATGTGGCATAAACATCTATTGATCATCCACCAACTAAGGTTTTTTGCTAAATTGTTTTTTATCTAACCATTACCAAAGTGCAACTTACTTTTAAAGCACAATATGATTCCAATCCAAATGTCAAATCACGAAAGATAACAGTTCTTAATTATCTTAATAATATTAATATTTGAGCTTCAAACAAGTAAAAAATAATCCAGGAAAAATAAAAAGTAGAAGTGATTATGAATAAGAATATTTTCAACCTTCAGCTTTTTTACTATCCTTTCTTCTCTCCTGCTACTAGTCAAAGTAGGTAAACAGCGAGGCCTTTGTATAGATTCAACTTTAGAGAAAGTAGATGAAAGACAATGTCCTTCTGAACAAAGAGTATGCATTTCTAGCATAGTCCCAACATTTGCAGGTTTTGGATCATAAGGTACAAGCGCAAGTTCACTGGCACCATTTTGCTGGTCCACTCTGCAATTGACCTCTTGTACATCTTGATCAAGTCCGGAAGGCACTGATTCAATAGGCCCACAATCTTTTTTATCTGAGATCAAAGGCTCACTGGAGTATGTGAGCTCACATGTAGATGAATTTGGGTTCGTCAACTGAAGCAAATGAACATTTTTGTCTTCGAGTACTTCTTGTTTGCTGGGAATACTGTCAGATGAATGTTGGGGAAAATTCTCAAATGTCCAAATACGATAAGTTGCTGCTTTTTCATGAATCTCGGCCTGAAAACACAATCTGAACCTCTTCCGCATTGAAACAAAACGTTTATGCAGCTTCTTACTTGTGAACCCCAATCGTCGGCAAACCTAACCACAACATTTGCGTAAAAAAAGGAATAGGATTCTGAAATATAAACAGGGGAAGAAACTAATGTAAAAAAGATGCTCCATTCTCAAGCAATAAAAATGACAAGTATTGTGTGTACCAATGTAGGTGACAGCAGGTTAAAAGGATCCAAATTAATTTCTCTATAAGTAAAGAAAAAAAAAACTATGGCAATTTACTGAACCACATAGCCAACTTTTCCTAATACCCAAACTGTGTACCGAAGTTTCATATTTATCAAAACACATACTTAATTCTCATTATACCCCTCCACTCCATCCATGGACTGCAATTACCAGCAATCGACTAGCAGTCAACTGCCCTAGTCAATTCCTAAACTTTTTTACTCCATCTGTGGACGTCAGTCGATTGTCAAAAACCTATGTTTGTGACAAACCTAATACCTCAATCTTAATATCCCAATTCATGTCTATGAGCATTGTTACACTTAGGAAGCTACAAGGAGTGCAATAAGCTTAGTTTGAAGTATTTCTGAGGTGTGTAAGGTCATTAGCGAGTTTTGGTCAGAATTGATGGCCCTATATTATCCAGAATTTCAAAATCTGGAAATTGAAGAAGTCCTAGTAACCCTTTGGTGGTGTTGGTGAGTATGACAGACTTAAATCCTCTAATGAGCTTGTGACAAAACATCTCAAGACTGTGCCAATTTCAGAAACGCATAGCTCTCTGTTTGGGCGGTGAAATCCATGTCTGAGGGCATGGTTACACTCAGGAGGATGCAAAGTGTGCAATGAACTTGGTTTGAAGTGTTTCTGAGGTGCCTAAGGCTATCAACGAGTTTTGGCCAAAACTCACAGATGACCCTATAGTGTAGAATTTCAAACTCGACACAGTCTAAAACTAGGAGAGTTCTAGGAACCCTTTGGTGGTGTTGATGAGTGAGTATGACAGGCTTAGGTCCTCTAATGAGTTTGTGGCAAAACATCTCAAGGTTGTCAATTTCAAAAACCCACAGCTTTCTATCTAAGCTGCGGAATCTAGGTCTGAGGGCATGGTTGCACTTAGGAGAATGCAATGAGTGCAATAAATTTGGTTTGAAGTGTTTTTAAGGTGCGTAAGGTCATTTGTGAGTTTTGACAAACTCATTTATGGACGTACAGTGGCCAGAATTTCAAAATTTTGACATGATCTGAAATAGGAGAATTCTAGGAACCCTTTGGTAGTGTTAGTGAGTGAGTATGACAAGCCTAGGTTCTCTAATGAGCTTGTGACAAAGCATCTCAAGGCTATGCCAATTTCAGAAATCCACAACTCTTTATCTAAGCTGCGAAATCTATGTTTGAGGACATGGCTACACTTAGAAGGATACAAGGAGTGCAATGAACTTTTTAAAGTGTTTCTGAGGTGTCTAAGGCTATCAGTGAGTTTTGACTAAAACATACTTGGATCTATAATGTCTAGAATTGGAAATTCTTGACATGGTATAAACAAGGGAGTCCTAGAAACCTTTTGATGTTGTTGATGAATGAGTATGACAGGCCTAGGTCTTTTAATGAGCTTGTGTCAATTGTCTTATGGTTGTGACGATTTTAAAAACTAACAGCTCTCAATTTAGATTGTGAAATCTAAGTTTGGGGGCATGGTCACACTCAAAAGGCTTCTAGGAGTGTAATGATCCTAATTTGAAATGATTCTAAGGTTCCTAAGGCCATCTACAAGTTTTAGCCAAAACTCACTAATGGACTTAAGTGTTCAGAATTTCAATATTTTGACATGGTCCCAAAATTGTCCTAGGAACCCTTTAGTGGTGTTGGTGATTTCTAAAAAGCCCAATACAATGATTATTAGCGGTCATTGATGTATTTTGGTTCTAGGTCAAATCACCAGTCCAAAAAATATATGATGTATTTGGATCTTGGATTAGATAAAGATATCTAATTCAAATTTATGAGCTTTGTTCACGAACATTAGCGAACCAAGCTTATTATATTCTTGTTTATTTTGTAGATTTTATACTAACGGGCGAACATAAACAAGTACTTATCCAAACACCAAGGTTAGTCACTAATATCTTATTTATTTACAGTTTTAGTTAAGCACAAAGCCAAAATCTAAATCATACTTCAAAAAGCAATCTAGATAACTGCAAGGTGGTGTTGTTTTCACCTAGTGGATAAGCACTAGTAATATGTGGCCTAGGCAAACCACATAGGAAGTACAAGAGGATCCAAAAATAATAATTTGTACAATGTTAGTTGATGGCAAATTAGAGTGGAAGGAGAAAGGAGATGAAGAAAAAAGATAAGTAGATAACTATATTCTTAAGTTCAGATTTATTGTTCCATATGAAATGGTACAGTTTTGATATTATCTTGTGTGAACACACGTTTAAAAAATATCACAATCATCCCAATTAATTTTGACCTATACTATAATAGTATTGCAAAAAGTGACGAATATTGACATAGCATGATCCTCATTGGCATGATTAAAACAGGAACACATCTATGTCAAGGTATGGAATCCGGATAATTTATAAGAATGATATGTTTATACAATATTGTTGGGACCTTTGTGCCCGCTAGGGGGGGTGAATAGTGATTCGTCGCGCTTGCGTCAGTTTGCTTCGTCTTGATGATGTGCAGCGGAAAATACAAGAACCAGACACAAACAACGCTAACTCTAAGGATTTACTTGGTATCCACCTCAAGAAGAGGTGACTAGTCCAAGGATCCACACACTCACGCACCCTCCACTATGAAAACACTCCTTTTCAGTAACTACCGAATGTGGAGAAGCCTTACAACACTCTCAATACAAAAAGAAAGCAAGGGAAGACAAATACAAGAAATATCTTACAAGATATGCAATGAAAACCCTAACCCTAGCTTCTTCTTCTTGTTGTAGCTCGCCTCCTGACTTGGACGTACACCAGCACTTGCCTCCAAGAACCTTTCAAGATCTGGCGAAGAGAGCTCTGGAGAAATTGTAGTGTCACTGTGTAGAAGAGAATCGAAGGTCTGCTGAAGAAAACGCTCGCAACGGCTTTATCCAGCGCCAACGGTCGGATCCCAATCGAATGGATTGCTCCCAATTGATTGGGGAGGCTTTGGCTCGATCAGTCGATCGATCCAGAGCACCTCTGTGCTCTCGGGAAAACGCCTGGATTGATCGGCCGATTGATCTAGAGCTTATCGTGTGAAAACCGAACCTCCCAATCGATCAGCCGATCGATTAGAGGCTCCCAATCGATCGACCAATCGATTGGGAGGCTTTCTGTGCGATCGACGATTCTCCCCAATCAATTTCCTGATCGATTGGGGAAGCCTTTATCGTGGGGACTCACCCAATCGATCAGCCGATCGATTGGGCATGAGCCAATCGATCGATTGATCGATCCAGCTCATGGTTTTTGCCCAAAACCAAGTCCAAAGTCCCCTAAACTAACATCTGGTCAACCATGACCTGTTAGTACATCATGCCTAGCATCTTATCACCCTTGACCTGCTAGGACTCCCTCACCAAGTGTCCGATCAATCCCTTTAACCCACTTGGACTTTCTCTCCTCGTGCCAAGTGTCCGGTCAACCTTGACCCACTTGGACTTACTGATACCAGGTGTCTGATCAGCCTTGATCTACCTGGATTTACCGTGTCTGGCTTCACTCACCAGGACTTCCTTTCAGCCTAGCTTCACTCACTAGGTCTTTCACCTGCCTTCACTCACTAGGATTTCTACACTGCCTAGCTTCACTCACTAGGTCTTTTACCTGGCTTCACTCACCAGGATTTCCTTCTACCTGGCTTCACTCACTAGAACTTTCCTTCTGCCTGGTTTCACTCACCAGGACTTTCACCTAGCTTCACTCACTAGGACTTTCACCTAGCTTCACTCACTAGGATTTTCACCTAGCTTCACTCACCAGGATTTCCTTCTACCTGGCTTCACTCACTAGGACTTTCGCCTAGCTTCACTCACTAGGATTTTCACCTGGCTTCACTCACCAGGATTTTCCTTCTGCCTTGCTTCACTCACTAGGACTTTCCTTCTGCCTGACTTCACTCACTAGGACATTCACCTAGGTTCACTCACTAGGACTTGCCATCTGCCTGGCTTCACTCACCAGGACTTTCACGTCAAGTATCCAGTCAACCTTGACCTACTTGACAACAATCTCTCCACATGAACAATTGCA
>JBBMJZ010000075.1:925562-936837 GCA_037833815.1 Zingiber zerumbet
CCTAGTAATGAATATAGTCTAGTACGCATTCCGCCTATTCGGATCGCACTTCATCAATTTCTTCGTTAGAGTAAATTATTTTCATGAACTGTTAACAAACCCAGATTATATTAGTAAAAAGATCAGTAATGAAGAAGCAATCAAATAAAGAAAATTATTTGAGAAAAATGAGAATATGTCAAATATTACCATTGAGAAAAGTGAATTCTTCTCGCCGATAGCATTTCCTTCAATAATTTCTCTCATAAATTTTATCACATAAAACCCACATTATTTCGCATCAGGTTGTCGAAGACCCTATGTTAGCAAAAAATTATCAATGAATAATGCATATTTAAATATTTTTTAATTAATCACAAGTAGACATATGTGTATATATAATATAGAAACCTTTACGACTTCCCACGTAGGCTTCTTTTTCCCTTTCCTTATTCGAATTGAACAATTTCAAGCTCCTTCGTACAACAAGATTTGACATATGAATAATAAATTAAATGCTTAATTAAAAAAAATATGCACTCACATATCCATTACATATTTCCAATCCTCATGACAATTGTGATGATTAAGTGAATCGAACAAATAATCCACCTCCACATAAGGGTTGATGACAGTCAAAATCCAATGACAACTATGCACAAAACAGATAGTTAATGCATATATTTCACAAAATTATCAAAAAAAATCTATTAAAAATGAAATTGTAGAGAGGAGCTGAGGCGCCTCATTTGATTCCAAGCTCCTCGGATGATGGAGCTGAGGCGCCTCGCATGTAGAGAGGAACCATTGCCACAGATGATAGCTACGGGACTTGAGGAGCCTTCAATTATTCGAGGTGTCTCCAAAGAGTTGGAGTCGTTGCTGTGAGGATAAGCAGCAAAGTCTACGTCAGCTGACCCGAAGTGTCTCAGATGAACCAAGGTGGCTCCAATGGTGCCAGATCAGCCTAAAGCCCAATGCAATGGAGATAAACGTTAGCCAATTGGAAGTGCCCTTAGTCATCTGAAACACCCCAGATACGCCACGTCAGCAAATGGTCACTTCGAGCACAATGACTATAAATAGGCTCTAATGCTCGAGGTTTAAACAAACACTTGTTCTAAACCTCTGTAATTCATTTTTCAAGTATGTCCTTTCGACTGTATAAGAGGTTTTGCCGCCTCCAAGTTTTGTCGAAGAAGGAGCTTTATTAGTGTGTTTTCCACAGTCTTGGATTAACAACCTGAGGGTTGTAATCAAGTAAAATACTTTGCTTCTTATTTCATTTATATTATTTTTTATTTAATTAATTAGTGTGTCCTTGCTAAAATAAGCTAGCAAGAGAAATCGAAGTTTTAACTTACAAGTTTGACTAGAACCCCCTCTAGCCGGCCACCCAATCCAACAAGTGATATCAGAGCAAGGTTTACCTAGAAGGATTAATTGTCATCTATGCAACTTGAGGAATGGCCAGATCAAGTATCCATCTACCAAAGTTCGAAAGCAAATTCACCATGTGGAAGAAAAAGATGGAAGTATTTTTTAAAATTGACTTCAAAATTATGTCATGTATAAAATTCAATTTTGAAGCACTTAGGATTAAAGATAGAGAGGAACTCGGGGAACACCGATGGACCAAAAAGCATCAAGAGGAGTTTATGACCAATGAAAAAATAGAGTTTCACTGGCTAAGCATACTACCAGCGCAAATAACTCAACCAAATTGGCTCCTACACCTCAACCAAAGAACTTTGGAAAGAGTTTATGGAACTCTACGAAGGCACTACGGTGGCAAAACTAGCCAGAAGAGACTTGATGAGAAATCAACTGATCCATTTATGACTGGAGAATGGTGAGTCAGTAGCCCAACTGCATGCAAAACTCAAGGAGATTATTACCGAACTCAACAACCTCAGAGAAACTGTCCCCAATCAGGATGCACTTTGATATGCATTGAATTCATTTTCGAGGACTCTAGAATAGGCATCTATCCTAGACTCCTACTATATATCAAAAGATTTAGAGATAAGTACTTTAGAAGAGTTATTCTCTACTTTAGAATTACATGAGTCTCTCAATATACAAACCTAAAAGAAGCGAAAAACCAAATTGAAACTTAGCTTTAAAAGCCAAACATAACTAACTAGATTCAGACGCATCTCTCAACGAAGATCAAGAAGCTTATCTGGTAAGTAAAATACAACAACAACAACGAAACCTTATCCCACTGAGTGGGGTTGGCTATATGAATTCTTTTACGCTATTAATCGGTATCTTCTACTATATCATCATCTATACTTGAATAAATTCTATCATATTTTATTGTTGCTAACCAAGTCTTTTTTAGTTTTCCTCTTTCTTGCTTGGTATACATGTTTGTCATAGTTTCACATCACCTAATTGGAGCATTTATTGGCCATCTAAGAAAAATATATTTAAAAAAAACAAACAATTTTGATAAGAGACAGGTCACAAAGCTTCTACGAATAAAGGAGGAAAAAAGAATAAGATGCTACAACTGCGATGAAGAAGGGCATATCAAGAATAATCAACACAAGTTGAAAAGTAAGGGAAAAGAGGATGTAAAAAGGCCACAAAGATACCAGCATAAGAATCACCAGGTGACATGGAGCGAATCATCGTTAGAAGAGTTTGAGCATGAGCAGATAACCGAATTAACATTAATGGTAAACCACCAAATAGAAGGCATTGAAAGCTCATCCGAAGAAAGCATTGATTAAGGGGGAGCCTCAACCCACGAGTCTGACACATTAAGTGAGGTAAGGCATATGCTCTTAGAACAAATGTATGATACAATAAAAAAGCTATCTAGATTATTATGCAAATCTAGGAGCAAGTTTCTTAAAATAAGAAAAGAAAAATTAATAGTAGAAATAAAATTAGAAAATACGTTCTTAGAACTAGAACGGGTGAAAAATGAAAATAAAAAATCAATAGAATTAGTGGAAACTAAAAAATGAGAGTTAGAACAATTTTTTAGAAATTTAAACTTATTTTTGAATATTCATGTGAGAAATGTTAGAAATTCTGGAAGACCGTTGATATTTAAGAAATCATAGGGGCAAATTGTAAAAGTATAAAAAAAATGATTTCCCTAGAAAATATTTTATCAATCGAGTATGTAAAAACTTATTTTGAATTTCAAAATTAGTTTGTTAGATGTTCTTGATTATTTGTTATAAAAATAAATACTTTAATTAATTTTTTCATTCAATATTGTTATATGATAGAACATCATGTTTTTATGGTAGAAGAGAAAATTTCAAGATTTTTTATTTTTATACAGTTTGTAATGAATTGTTTAATAAAAATTAAATTTATTAATTAGAAATTTTTTAGAGATAAAATTTTAAAAAAATCTAATTTTTTTTTTACAAATAACCGTTACATTTGGCATGTCCAAAAAAATATTCAAAGTTTTTACAAAAGGCAATTTTAAATATTTTTCTAATAAAAATATCCATATAAAAACTATTTTTCCTATAACGGAAATAGCTTTTTCATGAAAATAATTTTTTTAGGGACAAATTAATCATCTCTCATCTGGATAAAAAATTTCACAATATTTGAAAAACTAAGAATAATTTGTACGTTATTTTTGGAAAACTAATGCATGTAAATTCAAAAAATATGTTTCTTTTAGTTTATTTCATCGAAAACTAAACTAGCAGTTTTATTAAGGGATTTTCTACCCATAAATTTGATCAATTATTCATCCATCTGTTAACCTTTTTCTCTAAATGTATTAAACTCTCGTATTTTCGATGTCATCAACCGAGGAGAAAAATATGGGTTAAATATTTAAAAGGAGATTGCAAAATTTGGTATGCTTTACTGATTAATTACAAAATTTTATTCTTAGTGTAAAATATATTTTACTTACATTTTAACTTAAAATTGTTTTATACCCTAACTTAATTTAGGCTGATTCACATAAAAAAGAAGAGATTGTTGGTGCCCAACATGGAGTGAGCCATGGTTTTGATGTGAAAGTCAACTAATTTAAGTTAGGTCTTGCGTGGTACTGTCACGTAAGCGATCCCCTCACGACTGCACTATGTCATTGAGAAAGAGTTCATCATGAACCCAAATTGACAAGTGCATTAGCGGGAGTCCGCAGAGATGATGAACATCCCTAATAAGTTTTGACACCACCCCGATCCCCCAAACCTCATATAAATTAGGTCTTGCAGATTTGATGTCTTGTGTGTAAGTGTGCTGGGACTTAGGAAAACACAAGAACTCGAGTGGAAGACGCAGCAAGTGAGAAGAATAACACTGTAAGTGAGTTGACAACGAGCTACAGAAGAGTATTCTGGTGGAGCAAGAAGGAAGCATAAGGCGCATCCGAGGGACAAGAACCTGAGAGAAAGTTTGCACGAGAAAGAAGGTAAGAGTTGGGTTTGGACGAACTCAACTCCAGAAGGTTGAACTATCAACAAGATGTGTAAATAAGCAAATGGCCAACTCATAAATTAACCATTTCAGGTGCCTCCGATTGATTGGAGACGTCCTGATGATCTAAAGACCCGAGGTCCCTCAATTGATTCTAAGCACCTCGGATGACAGAGCTGAGGTGTCGCATGCAATAATGTAGAGAGGAGCCATTGCCATGGATGACAACTGCGGGACTTAAGGCGCCTCCAATTACTTGAGGTGCTTCCAAAGAATTAGTCATTGTCACAGGGATAAGCAACAAAGTTTATATCAACCAACTCAAGGCACCTCAGATGAATCGAAGTGCCTCCAGTGCTACCAGATCAGCCTGAAACCCAGTACGATGGAGATAAAATGTTAGCTAATTGGAAGCACCCCAATCATATGAGGCACCCTAGATACATCACGTCAGCAAAGAATCACTTTGAGCAAATTGACTATAAATATGCCTTGATGCTCAAGGTTTAAAACACTCACTTGTTCTTAGCCTCTGTAATTTGTTTTTCAAGTTTGTACTCTCAACTGTGTAAGGAGCTTCTCCGCCTTCGACCTCTGTCGAAGAAGGAGCTTTATTAGTGTGTTTTCCATCGTTTTGGATTAATAATCCAAGGGTTGTAATTAACTAAATTTCTTTGCCTCTTATTTCATTTATGTTAATTTTTATTTGATTGATTAGTGTGTCCTTGCAAAAGTAAGCTAGCAAGAGAAATTGAAATTTTATCTTGCAAGTTCTACTCAAACCCCCTCCATTCGGCCACCCGATCCAACATATCCTATAAACCGAAATAGAGTTGTAGCCATGGGTTGAAGCTCTCCTTAGTCGATTTGCAACTGGTCAAATGTCTTCTTAAAAATGATATTCATAGAACTACCTGTGTCCACAAAAGTTCTGTACACGTTGTAATTGGCGATGATGGCCTTGATGACTAAGGCATCGTCATGAGGGACTTCTATTCCCTTAAGATCTTGAAACCTATAGCAGATCTAGGGGCCCTTTGCTTGCACCCATTTTTTAGGCTTCTATATTCATGCTTTTTCATCTTCTCAGGTGTTAAATCTGTGTTTATATTGTATTTCATGAGTTATATTTTTTTTTGGACTTTGATCCGGTAGTAAAAGTGGGGGGCCCGTACGGACAGGGGTCGATGACATGTGGAGGTCAGTCAAGACGGTCAACTTATGGGTTTGGCCGAGGGGAAGGCCACCTGGCCGATTGGGATCGGCCGCGGTAGCGCCCCGATCGGCTCGAAGACAACTCTACCGCAGGTTGGGTTTCCGATGCTCATGAGGTCGCATGCGATAGTTGGTACGCCGAGCGACCGGTCCGCTTGGCCAAGCTGCGGATCAACGAAGGCTATACTCGTCCGAGTATATGACCGAGCAGACTAATCATTTGGTCTAGTATGCGTCCCCTCCCAGATGCCAGTGTGGTCGAGTGGCTCTCCTGCTCGGCCCGGTAATGGACAAAAGATGCAGAAGAGGACAAAGGGGACAGTTAGGGATATCCTTCTCGAGACGTGTACCGCCGACAGACAGCATAGTCGGTGGCCAAACCAGACAGAGAATCGTACGTTGGAAGTTTCCACTGTCACGTCAGAGATATACTCGGACGATTGCGGTATGACGTTAGACACGCTTTTATAACACATCCATTTTGAGGTATGCTTTGGGAAGCATGCATGCCTCGAGAAGCGTGCACGCGCCTCCCAAGGGTCCTATATAAGGACCCCCAGACTTCGATGGAGGTATGTATTCTCATCTACTGTAGCTCTTTGTCTTGTTACTCTGCTTCTACTTCATCTCGTCGTTGCCTGACTTGAGCGTCGGAGGGTCGTCACCGGGAACTCTTCCCAGCTCGGCTTCATTGCAGGTTCGTCGGAGGTCCACGTCGTCAGCCGAAGACAGCAGAGAGCTCCACGTCCCCAGCGTCCGTCGACTCAACTCTCGGACAGGATCAGACTTAATTACAAATTATCTCATATTTTTGGTATTTGATACTAATGTTTGAATTTATTCTTTGTAGGTATCAAAGGAACATGAATTCATGCTAGATTGATACAAATTGGGCTTGATTATGAGATTAATTGGAGAGATTAAGCTCTAAAGCAATCTAAGTTGTTCATCCAAGATTCAAAGTGATCTAAGTCATCCGTTAAAGCTCTAATATAATGTAATCTGGATTACAAAAGATAATAAAGTTTGATAATCTGGATTATAAAACCAACAATATGTAATCCAATTACATTTGAAATTCCAAACTCAATGTTTAATTAAAATTTGAATAACAAATATACCTCTAGTCGACGTCTATGCCGCTGCCGCTGGTTACTTGCCGCAGCCACCGGCCACTGTTGCCTCTAGGTGTCCGTGCCACGAGCTGGGCACCGGTACCACCGTTGCCAATAGAGATCATAGGATATTGTTGTCATTTTATAATAATATGAATTACATTTCTTATAAAAAATAATTAACATCAAACAAAGAATGTAATCAACCTTGTAATCAAAGATTACATGCATAGTATACAACTATTTTAACAAACATAGTAATGTAATATTAATTATATTGTTGGTGCAGCGGGGCTGACAATAGGGGATGAATTGCCTATGTGAAAATCAAACAAGCCTTTTCCAATCTTTCAACTCAAATTAGTAGTAGTAGCACAATTATAATAAAAATAAATGAACAACTTTAAAAGAGGCAAAAGAGTTACTTGGTTATAACCTAGGTGATTGTTAATCCAATGTAAATAAAAGCACTAAAAAAAGTCTCCTTCGGTGAAGGTGGAGAAGCCACTTATACTCGTTGAACACTCAAAAAATTGCTAGGAAATGAATACTAGAGTTGATTATGATTTCCTAGGTTAAGGGGTTTTTTTATAGTCCATGGAAAAAGTTATCCGTAGCTTGAAGGCGCTTCCAAAGAGGTCCAAACCGTCTTCCATCGGATAGAGTTTATTCGCTGAGGATAAAACTTTATCCTTGGCTAATGGCTAGCGAAGGCTCCTTTGTACTATTCGTCGAAGGCGTCTTTTAGCCATGGAAGGCGCCTTTCACAGGGCAACTCAACTCAAAGCTGATCTCTTCGCGTAGGTGATTCTTCGGCTAACCGGAGTTGAGCTTACCCGAACCCAACTTCGACCTTCTCCTTGGGCAGGATTCCTTCCCAGCTTCTCATCCCTCGAATGTCGTGCACGTCCTTCTCGTCCGCCGATGTACTCTTCCACAGCATCTCGTCATTTGGATGCACCGATCCCTTCGACTCCCTTCCCGTGTCATCCTTCTTGCTAGCTGCGTCTTCCGCTCGACTTCCTATGTTCCTAAGCTCCTACATACTTAAACACAAGGATCAAATACAACAGGACATAACTGAACTTGGTTGACCATATTAAAACTACCCGAGGTACTAGCAATCTCTCTTTTTTTTATGTGCATTAACCCAAGTTCAAGTTAGGGTTAAAAAATGTAATAAAATAATATAGTAAAGCAATGAATTAAATAAGTTAATTGTAAAAATAAATACAAGGATAAAAATTATGGGAATTATCCTAACTGCCCCTTAATCCCCTTAACTTTTACTTATTTCTCCCCCTTTGATCACATAAAAAAATCAAAAAAAAATTAGAAAAATAAAGTAAACTATTAGAAAAATTTGAAAAACTTTTTGAGGGGTACATTATAACGATTACCAATAAGCTAATATATTTTAGAAACAATTTTAAAAAATATTTTATTTTTACTAATTAATCTCCTGTTTTGACAAAAATAATGTTAAAAATTACTTATTGGTTTTGAAAAATCCTTAAAAGTTTTGTCAACCTCAACCATGTTGTGCCCGAAAGATGTTCATATATCTCCACAATGACATAATATTGTTGACTTTGGGCCTAGGTCATCATGACTTTGCTCTTCGGCTCTCCCCAAAAGGTCTCATGTTAATGGAGATATCCTATATCCTTTTAAACCTATGATCTTTACCAAATCTTTCCAATGTGGGACTTTGATTGAACCCCAACAATTCTCCCCTCAAACGAAAGACCACAATTACTCTTATGGTCCGGGTCTCCCTGCAAGTATCTGGTCACCCTAACCTGTTCTGGGCCTCCCCGTAAGCATCCGCACCTGGTCACCTTGACCTACTCCAGCCCTCCCTACCAGCATTCGGTCACTTTAACCTACTTAGAGCCTCCCTGCGAGCATCCGGTCACCTTGACCTACTCGTCTCCATGCAAGTATCCGGTCATCTTGACCTGCTCCAGGCCTCCCCGTAAGCATCCAGTCATCCTAACCTGCTCCGGGCCTCCTCGTGAGTATCCGGTCGCCCTGACCTACTTCGGGGTCTTTCTCACAAGCATCCGGTCATCCTGACCTACTTCAAGCCTCCCTGCGAGCATCTGGTCAACTTGACTTACCCCGAACCTACCCTTAACTTCGTTCAAGGTCACCCTACATTGCATCTGGTCTAGACTATGGCTCTGATACCATTTGTTGTGCCTGAAGGATGTTCACATATCTCCACAATGGCATGATATTGTCCACCTTGAGCCTAGACCCTCATGGCTTTATTCTTGGGCTCTCCCTGAAAGGTCTGATGTCAATGGAGATATCCTACATCCTTTTAAACCCATGATCTTTACCAAATCTTTCTAATGTGAGACTTTGATTGAACCCAGACATAGTTAGATCAATATAAAAATTCACATGACGAAATACTTTGTATTTGAAAAGGAATTAATTATAAGCTAATTTTCAAAAATATTTTTAAAAAATATTTTTTTTAACTTTTAAAATTCTATTATTTTTCATAGATGTATGTGATACATTGGTTAACAGCAAAAAAAAATTCAAAATTAATATTTTCTTAAATTTTTAATATTAATAATTATCTTTTTAGAAAATAACTTGTAATAAATCAGACATTATTTTTAAAAAAATAAAAATATTTTTAAGGATAGAGAATATTATTTTTTATCAAAAAAAGATTTTTAAAATTTAAGTCTGAGAAATAAATTGAAAATTTAAAATATAATTTTTATTAATAATTTTATAAAAAATAACTCAACAGTAAACAAAATATGAAAAAAGTTCTGTTTATAGATTAAATCATCAGATAGCATAGAAAAAATTTTCAACTCGAAATACAAAAAAAAAAATTTTAAAAATATTTTTCTAATTGAGATTATTTTTATCCTAATAATTAAAAAAAATGGAATTTAATCTAAAAAAAATTGAAACCCAATATAGGTTCCTGCCTACTGGATTCACTAAAAATTTAAGAGGTACATAATTTTTAGAAATTTTCTTAATTTATCCCGGGCGATTTTTAATATACCAGTTGATTCTACCATAATTTCTAAACTTTAGTTGAATGTAGTTAGAACATGCATGGTAATATTTCAAATTCTCTATTTGTGTTTTCAATTTTTAATTTTCTAATTTTAAATTATCAAACAATTCTAGTGGACATGCATTGGCTAATTGTCTTTTCAAATCAATATTTTCTTTTTCTAATTTGCACATATTTTTAGAAAGTATTTTGATAAATTTAAAAGATTGCTTGAGAGATAGCGCACGTACCTCACTTACCCCATGTTTTGATGCACCCCTACATCGCAACTTTCCTCTAATGATCCTCCCCCTTCATCGATGCTCATCTCTAAGCTGCTTTCATCTTTTCCTTGGTGGTCTACCATTAAACCTAGTCCGGGATCTAGAACTCGGAGGATGACAATTTATCCCATGTAGCTTTCAAGTTCTTGTGCTTTGACTTTATTAGTCTATTGCCCTTGTCTTTTTCCTTCTTCTTTAGTTTAGGGCAGTTGTCCTTGATGTGTTCTTCTTCTTGGACTTTTTCGCATGCGACTTATTAAATTTATTAGATCTAGTGAACTCATTAAATTTTCTTACCAATAATGCTTCTTCATCTTCATCGATTAATTTTTCGGAGTCTGGATCTGTTTCTCCTTTCTAGTTGGCCTTTAGAACAATGTTGTGGGCTGTCTTTTCTTCTTTATTTCGTAAGCCTACACATCTTGATTTGCGAAGTTCAAAAGTGGAAAATAGATTTTCTAATGAACTAATTTTGAGGTCTTTAGATATATAAAATGAGTCGACTATAGATGTTTACTCGAGTGTCCTAGGCAATGCATTTAAAGTGTACCTTAATGAATCTTAGTTCGTTAACTTTTCTCCGAGATTTATGAATCTGGTGATGAGTTCTTTGATCCTCAAGTGTAGATGTGCGATTGTTTCACTTTCTTCCATCCGGAGGTTCGTCAATTGGTTCCGGAGCAGGTCCCGTCTCGTGAGCTTTGCTTCGGAGGTTCCTTCGTGTAGCTCAGGAACTTCTCCCAAAATTCCTTTGTTGATTCATAATCTTTGATCCAATTGACTTCCTGGGGTGGAAGTACACTGAGCAGGTGGAACTCGGCTCGTCCATTTGCTAAGAAGTATGCTTGCTCCTTCTTGGTCCATTGATATTCTTCTTTTTCATTTCCTTGTGGGTCTTTGGGAACTACAAAACCATATTTAATAATTAAAAGTAATTTAAAGTCTGTTTTAAATAATACCTCCATTCATTTCTTCCATGTTGCGAATTCTCTCTCGAACTTCGGTGGATAAATGTTCGGTCCGGCCATCGTCTCAGTGCTTCAGTCGGCGCTTAGTGCTTCTGATACCACTTGTTGGTGCAGCAGGGCCGGCAGGAGGGGGTGAATTGCCTATGTGAAAATCAAACAAGTCTTTCCCAATCTTTCAACCTAGATTTGTCACGCCCCGGGGGAGTCCCTGTCCGAAGAAATTTCGGCAGCATCTCCCCTGTACGGCGGACAATCTGAAAC
>JBBMJZ010000075.1:936937-951806 GCA_037833815.1 Zingiber zerumbet
GCTACAATTCTTCTAAATAGCTAATTAAAATCTCTAATCATAAATTAGGGCAACACCCTAATCATATTACCATCATCTTTCCTATAAGAATTAATCTCCACATGATCATCTAACTACAATACGTATCCGAATTCCTAATCACATTAAGAAATTATAAATTATTACTCCTTACCTCAAATTCACAACTGTGATCACTGATCCAATGCCAAGAAATGGTTGCTGCTGGAATTAAAACAAACAACTTCACTGTCCCTGATGATGCTGGCACAAGGTGGGTCAGACCAAGAACACCACAGCAACAAATCAAGTACTCGATTCACCAATTAGGGCAGCACCCTTACCTCTATGCTTTGAGGCCCAGATCGACGCCGGCGATCTAGGGCTGAGGTCCGTTGAAGGTGCGGTAGCAACTCACGAAGAGGGAGAAGCTCGACAATAAAGAACTAGGGCACAATGTGGCTGGAGGCTAGGGCAACGATGCTGTGAGGAGGACTCAAACCTCCGGTGGCTTGCGATCGGCCGCAACAGCTGTGGCGTCGGTAGTGGGGTGTCAGCTGAATAGAGTGAGGACTTAGGGCACGGCGGTCGAGGGTGGCCGGCGCTATCCCGTGCGGTGGCGATGCTCTGTAGAGGAAGAAGGGTTTGGCTAGGGCACGCGGCGACTGTTACCTGACCTGGTGGTCGGCGATCGACCTCGTCTCGTCACTGCAACACGGCTCAGGGGTGGAGACGACTAGGGCTTTGGTGCTAAGCAAAGGGGAAGTGGCGCCTGGGCGGAGAAGATCTGTGGAGAAGATGAGAGAATAGGAAGAGATGCTGCGCCGAAGGAAATAGGCACAAAAGAGAAGGAAACCGCTCATGCAGTTAGGGCAGTGGAAGGAGACGGCGCCGAGTGTGGCGTTGGGCACGCGGGTTTCGGCGGGGGAAAGGAAAACCGGAGGAGAGAAATAAATAAAGAAAAAGAAATAAGAAAAAGGAAAAAGGAATTTTAGAAAATAAACAATTCCTCACTTAATTGGGTAGCCCAAACAAGCTTTCCCGGGACCCTGTTTTTATCCCCGTGAACTCGTCCATACGAGCTCCGAAAAATTACCGAAAAATTTCTAAAATTCCAGAAAAATTCTCTTATCAATATTCGTCATTTTCCGGTATTTTACAAGATTAGTAGTAGTAGCATAATTATAATAAAAATAAATGAACAACTTTAAAAGAAAAGAATCAAAAGAGTTACTTGGTTACAACCTAGGTAGCCGTTAATCCAAGGCAAATAGAAGCACTAAAGAAAGTCTCCTTCGGTGAAGGCGGAGAAGCCTCTTACACTCATTAAACGCTAAAAAAGTTGCTAGGAAATGAATATTAGAGTTGATTATGATTTCCTAGGTCAAGGGGTCTTTTTATAGTCCCTGAAAAAAGTTATCCGCGGGTTGAAGGCGCCTCTAAAGAGGTTCAAGCCGCCTTCCATTGAATAGAGTTTATCCGCTAAGGATAAAACTTTATCCTCGGCTAATGACTAGAGAAGGTGCATTCAAAGGATGGAAGGTGTCTTTGTACTGTTCATAGAAGGCACCTTCAAGCCATGGAAGGAGCCTTCCACAGGGCAACTCAGCTCAAAGCTCATCTCTTCGCGTAGGTGATTCTCCGGCTAACCGAAGTTGAGCTCATAACCGAACTCCGACCTTCTCCTAAAGCAGGCTTCCTTCCTGGCTTCTTATCCCTCAAACGTTGTGCACGTCCTTCTCGTCTGACGATGTACTTTTCTGCAACATCTCGTCCTTCGGATGCATCGAGCCTGCCGACTTCCTTCCCGTGTCATCCTTCTCGCTAGTTGCGTCTTCCACTAGACTTCTTGTGTTCCTAAGCTCCTGCACACTTAGACACAATGATCAAACACAATAGGACTTAACTGAACTTGGTTGACCATATCAAAACTACCCCAGGGTACTAGCATATATTACATTACAAATTTTATTACATTATGAGCTTGATTATAATACCCCTAACCAAACACAGTCTTAGATTCCAAGCATTAATTTGAAGTTGTTTATTCCTTTTAATTCCTTGTAGTTTGATTTGGTTAATTCCACCTGTTTTCATGCTTGTTGTCATTCAGATTTTGATTTGTTTAGTTAATGTTGTGGTAGTTAGAATCCTTATTTGTTCTTGTAATACAGAAGTTAGGCTTAGGTTTAAATTGATCTTTGAAAACCATGAATTTGATTGCAAACATAGAGTAGGTTTGAGTCCATTTCACTTTATGTTCTTGCTTATTTCCTTGCATTCCTAGATTAGATTAGGTTAGTTTCATCTACATTGCCAATAGCTTTAGAATTTCAAACCCGACCCTCTTAAAGAACTTTGGACATCAGATTTAGCTTATTAACCTTTTTGCGCCCAATATTCTAATTTAGATATAGACTTTGAGTTGAGATATGGAATCATACAATCTCTTCCAAAATTTTATGGTTTTTTATGAGAATTGTAATAGGCATCCACAGGAATTTCATGAAGTATGCTCAACCATGACACCGTATGGTATATCAGTAGAAGACATCAAACTTCAAGTATTTCTATTTTCACTAGCAGATGTAGCAAAGGATTTGTTGTATTATGTTCCCCCTGGTTCTATTAGTAGCTAGCATGATGTAAAGAAATTATTTTTGTTGAGATCCTTTCCTGCTTTCAAGGTTGTAGCGGTCCAAAAGAGTATTTGTAGTATTCAACAATTTACGGGAGAGACGTTGCATGAATATTGGGAGAGATTCAAGGAACTTTGCTCCAACTGTCCCCAACATCAGATTAGTGACCGATTACTTATCCAGTATTTTTATGATGGATTATTGTCGATGGATATGTACATGATGGATATGTACATGGTGGATATAACTAGTAGAGGCACCTTGATTGACAAGACTCCTAATAAAGCTAGGGAATTAATAGAAAACATGGTTGCCGGTTCTAATCAATTTGAAAGTAAACAAATCAGGTATGGAGACACACAATAGCAAAGCGCTCGCCCTTTTCCAGCATATCAGACTCCACTTAGATTCCAGGATGACTCGATGCCTACTTGGCCACAACCATTCCAACAAGGAGATGTGCTTGAGTAAATGGATTGTAGAGTTAGTGATAGTATTGTCTCTAATTGTGCTGCTCTATAGGACTCCTATCTCTTTATATTGTGATGGTGTAATTGTTGCTGATGATGCATATAAAACCTAAGATGAAAAGATTGTTAATGCAGATGATGTTGATGATGAAATTCCTGATGACATCGATGATATTCCAAATATTGATGAAAATTTTATAGAATTACTTGATTTGCAGTTAGAGTCCCTTCTTGATCACTTGAGGGGTGTATATTTAGAGGAGCAGCATGAAGAAATCATTGAATGGACACTAGCACCTGAGTTTGCAAAGGAAAATGATGAGTCAATTACCACAGGAGTGATGGATAGTTGGAAACCTCCAAACTGAACACTCTTAGTTGAGCTGATGTGGGATGTATTCTACTACGATGCCTCAAGGGCATTGGACGAACCTCAAGCCATTTTCACCACGACCGAAAAGGAGCTTTCATCACTTACTTTTGATTTTGATTTATTTAGATCTTATCTACTTAATTCTAACATAGTGATTTTCTCTGATCATGTAGCTCCACAATTCATGCGAAAGAGGGCTCTATCTCCAATTGTAATAATCAAGGCTCCAGAGTGAAGACTGCAACTGAATCACCTCCAACCACCAGGACAAAGCTTCAAAGGGAATATGTTGGAAGGAGGAAGTATTTCACCTCCTGAGTGGACATTACTGCTAAACCGACTTTAACCACTGGGAAGGACTTTCAAGAAGATAATAATTGAGGGAGCAACACTTAATGATGATGACCACATGAAGAAGGCACTCAACTCCACTAGAACCATCCCACTTCCAGCTTGGCACCTACTACGTAATCGCCTCCAATCGCCAGGAAATAAGGGGAGTCCATTCTTTGTTTTTCTTTTTACTACATACTTTCTTTACTTTCACACTTTGCTTTCATATTTTTTTTTTTCATACTTTGCACTTTGTTTGGTCTTTATAGCAGATAGTTTTAAATAAATTCTCCATGTGTTTCTTAGTAATACTTTGAGAATCATAAAAATCTTTTAAGTTTAACCATCAAGTTCTAGGTCATTGGACATGATTGAATACTCTACTTGCATGGTATTGGTTAGTGTGATGATATATTCTATTTTGATTAATTGAGTTTGATTGCAAAAAATTGCCTAGAGAGGACCACCTCAAGCCTATACTTTATCTTCTTGTTATGTGATATGCACTTATGACAATTGAACTCTAGAACTTGCTTTGCTTCTTTTTGAAATCATAATATAATTAGTATGCATGAATATGATGAAGGATATTCTTTTCCCGATCCTTTGAATTCTTTTCTTTCCAAATTCTAGTTGAATAATCCACATGGTTCATTTTGTCTTCTATCATAATTGATTTTGCCCTATTTCCTTAAGTGTGGGGGAATTGATGCATATGTTTTGAGTCCATGAGGCTTCCTATTTCAAATTGGTTGGAAATTCTTAAATTGGGGAATTTTGTCGAATGTACTGATCACAATTCGGGAATAAAAGAGGCACAACTTGGTTGGGCTGTTTGAAGTAAACATCAGTTGATTTGAAGGAAATTACTCTTGAGTTAACAATAAAACAAATGCTGTTAAAACAGACCTCTCGGATCCTAAGAAAGAGCAAGTGTTTTAACAGTTTTGATGGTTGCTGAAAATTCAGTTTCTCAGACTTTTAAGAACCTAGCTGTCCTTAAAAGGTTCCTGTGGATTCAACTGAGATGTAGATGCTTGCAACTTTCTTCGAATTTGTTTTTGAAACTTGATAAGTTAAAGAATGCATGTGCTGTGAATTCCTGATCATGTTGAACTAAGTTACTGAATTTTGTTGCTGAACTTGTCAAGCTGAATTCTGTTGTACGAGTTGTTCCTTGTTCATGGTGTGCTGTAGCTGAGGAATCTGATCTGTGGCTTAATTCTGAAGCTTTGGAAGCTGAGTTATTTAAGTGAATGGTGAATTTTCTTGATTGGATTTCTGGAAGCACTAGAGGACGAGTTGAAAATAAATACAGGAGGTGAAAAACAGAAAACTGATCGGAAACTATAACTGCTGGAAATTGTTTTCAGCAGTTCTAAGTTCAAGGGTGTTGGGAACAAGTAAGTTGTCTCATGATTCCTTAAGATTTAGTTGTTTACTATCCAAAAAACAGGTGTAATCATCTCAAGAGGCTATTCCTGTTGTCAAGAGAGAGAAAAAAACAGTGAGACAGTAATTCTGTACCCATTAGGATCCTGTTTAGAGCCAATTCCAGCTGTTGTTTCTGAACAAAAGTAGTTAGAATTCACCCTCTTATCCTTCTGTTGCCAAATGACACCTTCTCCCAAGCTGAATTCTTTATGATTAGAGTTAAAGTTACCCTGTAATCCCAATTCTGAAACCACAGTCTTAATCTATAGAGTTCAGAAGCTAGCCTCAATTCTGAAAAAAAAAAATCTGGATATGGATTCTTGATCTGTAATGCGGAATGACTTTGAGACTAAATCAGAATTTTTAATGTGAATGGGAAGGAGTTAAAAGCATGCAAGAATTGATGACTGGCTCTTAGAGTTGCGAACATAGGTTCAAGTAAGTAGAAGCTGTCAAGAGAAGATAGACACTTTGCTAACTGAATTCTCTCCAAGATACTACAGCTGTCTACTCGAATACTACCTCAAGTGAAGTTCTAGTTTGTCCATTAATGCATGCTTGGTGTTGGTGTTATTCTTGCCTCAATCATCTGATGATTCAAATCCTAAAAAAAAATAGTAACTTAGTAACTGTTACCGCTGGAGAGAAATCTGTTTGTGTGCCAAATGGTTATGCGGTTCCTAACCAGCATTGCCTTGAATTCAATCTTTTGTTATTCCAGTGCTAAATGGGATTATTTGCTGAGCTGAACTTTCCATGAACTAAGCTGTAATCACCTGGGAATCGGAATTTTGAAATTAAAGTGAAGGTATTCTGTTGAGTTTAATTTCAGAGGTGACATATCAGGAAGATGAATGTATGAATTGGAAGCTACTGTTAGTGTTTATAAATCTCGTTTCGGTTCCCAACCTATGTGAAGTGGATGCAACTCTCAAGAGATTTAGGAAACAAGTGCCAGATGTTGGATAGACTTACACGGGAAAAAAAACTGCAAATCAGTTCCTGGAACTAATGTATCAAATTGTAGTATAGCGTGCCAAGTTTCTTATGCAACTTCCTGATAAGTGAAAACCTCAAACGAAGCTTTGGTTTACTCAGTAACAAGTGGAATCCTTCTCTTTCCAAGTCACCGATGATTCAGAATTCAGAATAAGTATCTGAATTTCAAAGAGTCATTTCATTGGATCAGAATTTTGAAATTGTTTCTAAAAGTAATCTCCTGAATTCAGAAAGAGAACAAGAGAATTGTCCCAAATTCCATCTGCCAATTCTAATTCCTTTTTCTGAACAGCAACTACTTCAACTGAGGCTCTTGTCAATTCATTGTAAAGAGGAATTAGAATCCTCTCCTCTACAAAACTCTTCATAATTTAAGCCTGAAACTTCTTTGAACCAGAGTTCTGGAATGGGAAGAATAAAAGTTGCAGCTGAATGCAATGGCAGTTTTTGGCAAATAACAATTTCAATTGAAGCTCTTTTAAATTCTGATTATGAAGTTCTGAATCTGAAGATTTGGCTAAAAAAAAAAAAAATTGGAGCTGGTCTATTCCTAATTTTTCAGCATTTGCTTGCTACATCTGTGTGAGATTTGAAGAAAATACAGAATGATTGGAGGTGAATTCTGAAATTGCCAGCCTCATTTTAGTGCTGGAATCAATACCAAGATGATATTAATTACTGAAAGTTGCGAATTACCAGAATCAGATTTCTGAAACTCAGAAATTCTGAAATCTGGAGAAGATGGTAACTGCAGAAGCTAGGAAATGCAGAAATGGAATGGTTATTTCAGAACTTCAAGATATTTCAGCACTTGGTTCATTGCCAATTGGTTTCTTTCCTTCTCCCAATTGAAGCTCAACTTTCTCATAGCTCCAGGCCAGCAACTTCCTTAGCTTTGATTTCTAAATCCAAAATCTAAAACTGAATTCAGAAATTTGGCAAGGAGAGTATCAAGAAGGGGGGATAGCTTGCCAAATTCTTTGAGTAACTATCAAATTGAAGAAGAGCTTAGCTAGATCTCTTGTTCTATCATTACAAATGGTGTTCATCTCTTTTCACATCAAATTGGTCAATTCGTTAGGTTATTCTTTCAATACTCTCATTTTCTATTTCCTTCATTTATTTCTTTTCTCTTGCCCATTTTGATTGTTTCACTTAGTTCTTTTTGACTCTATTTCAATTCTTAATAAATCCTTTTGATTCAGATATGCTATGTTTTGATGGTGGTGGAGAATTAGAAAACAAGCAAACCTATGGTAGTGAAATGTTATGAGTGACATTGAGTAAACTCTATTTTTTTCATTTATGATTATGAGAGCTAGAGTGGAAACACCTACCTTGTAAGGTTGCATCTTTCTTAGTTCTTCAAATGGATTGAAATCACCATGCTTATTAATTATTGTTGATATTGTATTTATGATTGTTTTGATCTTTAGATGATCCTAGTTAATTACCTTCTATGATCTTCTAAGTATTGATAGAAAAATCAGAGAGATGATTTTTAGTCAGTTTCTTAATTTTGTTTGTCTGCACGAGTGCAAGAATAAGTGTAAGGAAATTAATAACCATCATCTTATTATATTTTTAGGCTCCTATATCCATTTTTTTTCATCTTCTCATATGCTAAATCTATGTTTATATTATATTCCATGAGTTATATTTATTTTTGGACTTAATTACAAAATATCCAAATTAGACTTGATTCTGAGATTAATTCGGGAGCTCAAGCTCTAAAGCAATCTAGGTTGTCCATCCAAAATTCAAAGCGATCTGAACCATCCATTGAAGATTTGATCCATCCAAATTACCACTGTTGATCTAGATCTGATCACTTGGATCATATTTAGATGAAATCCTACCGTTGGATTAGATCCGGAAAATATCAGCCTTCCATTTAGATCTAATGAGATTTAAAAACGGGAAGCAACAGTAGAGGATGGGGATCGCGATTTCAGCTACAAGGAAGGCATGCGCGAGAGCAGAGGAAGGTGATTCCGATCATCTTCACCGCCGTCGGCTGCCGAAGCTCCACCCACTGTCGATGGTTAAGGGTTTGCCCTTTCCTATCCACTCCATCTAACTTCGGTGATCTATTTCCACCCATCCGCAGATACCATCACCCGCCGAGCGCCTATCATCTTCCGCCATCATTCACCATGAGAGAAGGGGATTTCCTTTCATCTCCGACGTTCCCATGACTGCGACGTTCTCCTTCTTCATTGATTCCATTTCCGACTCACATCCTTTCCACATCAGATCGCTGCCGATGTCCTCTGTTCTTCCTCATTATATTCCAAATATGATCCGGCACGAGCTCGAGGATGCCCTAGCTCGGGTTGTACGTTCCTTTAGATCCCTAGGATTGATTTGAAGTTGCTCATTCCTTTGAATTCCTTATAGTTTGATTTGGTTAATTCCACCTTTTTCATGCTTGCTGTCATTCGATTTGTTTAGTTAATGTTGTGGTAGTTAGAATCCTGAGTTGCTCTTGCAATGCAGAAGTTAGGCTTAGGTTTAAATTGTTCTTTGCAAACCATTAATTCGATTGCAAGGGTAGAGTAGCTTTGAGTATATTTCACTTTATGTTCTTGCTTATTTCCTTGCATTCCTAGATTAGATTAGGTTATGTTTAACTACATTGTCAATAGCTTTAGAATTCCAAACCCAACCCCTAACCCAATGATAACTCAATTCTAATATTAGAATTCACAGTTTACATTCCTTGTAAGACACGATTTGGGTCATTCCCTATGCTATATTAGTGTAGTGGAGGTTTCGATACTTTATTATTTGATACTCATTTCACGATAAAATTGGATTTATCAGCAGACTTCATAGATATCTAGTCAGCAATCGTGAACTTTTCATGCCTGATAGGAATCTCCGTCTGTAGGGCCTCTGGAGATCATGCCAACATTTCCTTGAGCGGGGTTCTTTTGGTTTTCTTCTTGTTTGGTCTGAGAGCATTCTGGGCTTTCATTCGAGGAGTGGGCTCTGCTATTTTGTTGTTGCAGAGTATTGTTCTGTCAATCGGTGGTAAAAGGATCAAATGCTGGAGGTCTGCTTAGCTAGTGAGTAATTTGGGGAGGTTGTTGATCTTGAAAGGGTTGATCAGCCGCTCGGTGAAGTTCCCAGGCATATTGTAACAGTCACGGTTGTTGTGAAATTTGGATTTGTGATATGTACAAAAAGTAGGTATCCACTGATGAGACTTGGTGAATGAAGTCCAAGCGACTTCCACATGCTGGACTGCTCTCTCTTCATGAGTTGGGGGATGATATCTCCGTCAATGCTTTTTTGACATAGAGGGGGTGGAGGAGTCTTGCAGTCTGCTTGCAAGGAGGGGGTCAAAGCGACAACTTTTTTTTCGTAGCAATTTGAGCTTCTTTGACGTTAACATACTTGACAACCCGACTTAACAGGTTGTTCAAATCCTGGGGGGGGAACAAAAGAAATCTCCATCGATGAGCCCTTAAGAGAAAGCATTCACCAATAATTCAGAAGTGACAGAGGAGACATCCCGAGCGACTTGATTGAATTGCTTAATGTATGCTTTTGTCTCCTTTGCCCCTGCTTAGAGGGTGAACAAGTTCAATGTGGTCTTGTGGTATCTTTGACTAGCAAAATGACTGAGAAAATCATCTTGAAATCTTTGAAACATGAGATAGAATCCGATGGGAGTTGATTGAACCAGCTGTGTCGAACCTGAGAGTGTCGTTAAAAACACTGGCACTTGACACCATCCATGTACTAATGCAGCAGGAAGACATTTTGTAGAGATGGTCTTCAGGATCGATTGTGCCCCCATACTCTCCGATTTATGGTGGTCGAAAATGAAGGGGCAGCTTATCTTCAAGGATCCCTTGAGAGAAGGGAATACTTGGTTGTTCCGATAAACTACTAGCAGCGAGCGCTTTGCCTCGCTTCAGATATCAGGGAGGTGTATTTCAACGGAGGATCCCTAAGACCGCTCAAATCTAGAAGAGTCTTACACAGGCATCCGAATCAGCGCTTTGGGGAATTCAGTCGACTACACTAGCTTGGATCTTCAGTCAATAGCTTGTGGTCCTTATGCTGATGTTGCAAGTGCTTTTGAAGGAGGAGAATTTGCTGATTGTTGCTTTTGTGCAATACTTGTGCTTTAGCCATCACTAGTAGTCAAGGTTTTCTTGTGACAATGTAGCAGTTATGAGACGTCATCCATTTTCACATTTCAAATCAGGGGTAGTGTTCCCACAGACTACCCAATTTTGATCATGTCTAAAATCGGTGAAAGATGGACTACTGATGAGATAATTTCAAAGTTGACCGGAAGAAAACCTCGAAGGGTGATCACCTGCAGGATCACCATGTAGAGGAAGGAGTGTTAGTAAGCAAGTCAGGGGATCCCTGATGTAGCCATTCCGACGCTCAAGTCAACAAAATGGAGGAAGATGTGGAAGAGGAACAGTAGAAAAATATGGGATCCATGCGAAGCAAAAAATGTACCTACGCCGGGGGAGGCGGGACCTTTCATAATACCTTTGTAATTCCCGCATTAATGAAATGTCATGCCAAGATAAGTAAAATGTCTCATCATTATATTTTTGCTATATTGTGAAGTCACATCGTCCATACACTACTCATATCCCGTATTTGTACAAAGATAATGTCTCATGTGTTTATTGCAACTCCACGTGTAACAGTAATTATAGAAGGAGTTCATGAGTCAAACGGCCCATTGGGCTTTCTAGGCACGACCCAAATAGTGGGATAATAATGGGTTGATAAAAGGGACCCAATCTCGTATCATGAGCTGATAGAGATGCCCATATGCATGTCCATCTCACAAGGAGTTGAAGGGTGCTAAGCCTCTAGAGTTGGGAGGATCCGATCGGATGGTAGTCTTTGAGTTAGCAAAGTAAAATACGGAGGGAGCATGATTCGTGAGATCAGGGTTGTCTGATCATATGGTAGTTTCTGGGCTAGCAGAGTGAAGTACGGAGGGAGCATGACCCGTGGGATCGGAGTTGTCCAATCGATTGGTAATCTCTAATGTCTCGATTGGTAATTCGCTCGGATGAACTTACCTAAACTTTGACGGTCACGTCAACTAAAAAATTGACTTTCTAATGCTACATGAGAGCTACCTATATCCGCCGCATATGAACAATAGCGAACGTCGTAAGTTGCAATTGAGATGATTCTCCCCTCGGGATGGACAGTTGGCTAGTGTATAGTGGTATTGTCACTACGAGGTCTATGAGTCAAATCCCGACTAGTAGTCGGGTGTTTACCTTCTCCCATGCATTATTCAACCGCTCAAGACTAATAATTATCCATAATTTATCTATTTTGTGTTGGTCTAGAGATAAATTGGCAGAGACACAGATGAGAAATCACCTGTTGCCACTATTATTTTGAAAATGATAAAAAAAAATATCCAGCCATATTTCGATACTAAATATTAGTTGGTTTTGTATTATTTCTGTGTACCTTTAGAAAATTAATTAGCATTCCTAATATTAATGAGAATTATTTACTGCTATTATTATAATTTTGAATACTTAAATTTTAACGAACCATGCCGACTGTTTTAAATATTAATTTTTAGTATTTAATTTTGGAATAGAGCAATTTTAACCTGGTATTAAATAAACAACTTTAAAAGTTATTTTAAAAAGTAGTTATCCTACTTTTTAGGTTGAAAATAACTAAAACACTCTTCGGACGCGTGCACTCGAGCGCCCAACATTTCACTTTAGAGTCATGATACGTTGGGTGGCGCTTAGGAAACATTTCCGGACGCCCGCATGCAATGAGACGCCCATGCTCGACTTCCAGTATACGATTACCAAGAACTCTAGATTCTCAAACAAGAAACCAGATTTTCCATCAAAATTTTAACATTTGATTTCACTATAAGAAACAACTTGGCAATCACTTCGTCCTAGAAAGCAGAATAACATCATGAGCTCAGTATTTTCAAAGATTTGCATTCAACCAATGTTTCTTATTCTTGAAAGGAACAGCAAGCCAAATTGGGAAATTGCACAAGCCTAGTCTACCTTGGTGAGCATTCGGACAGCAAGTGCCAAGCCCAAGATCAATATGGGCACAAGGAACTGCAATATCTTGATAATAAACTCGGATGATTTATCTGTGCTGTTGGGTACTTGTTGAAGCGGTTCGTAAGCACACTTAGATGGAACGGTTGAAGAATCTATCTGGCCGATGTAGTACTTTGCCATCATATCCCTGGCCGAGGTGCTGTGGCCTATATCTTCAAAATCATTGGTGGCATCCTTTCCTGGGGAGAGATCAAGTGAAGAATCTAACTTTCAATATAATGGCGCCAGAGGATAGAACTTTTAGATTCAACATTTCTACAGATTTGATAAATCTTAACTAATAGCACAAAAAAGCATAACAAAGGTGCATTCGTACCGGTTGATGCAAGCAAAACCTCATCGCCACCTGGATGATCTTCCATAAATGGGGTGACATCGTAAACCTACAAGGAAGAAAATATTTGAGGGACATAATTGAGCATTTCAGAAAACAATACGAATGTTCTATCCGTCTTAATCTATGCACACTGAATCATCAAACTTCAAACATTCTATTTAACTCACTTCAGAAGACAAGGTAAAAAATGCATATAGGCTCTAACACCCAAATATTCAACTAAGTTTATAAGACCCTAGCCAGAAACTATCTCGCATTCCAGGGACCCTCATTTACACGACGCAATCGGGCATTAATGAACTCTTCATTGACCACAAAAGGATCTCATTGAGTTGATAGTCAATCTATTGGCAAATTTCACTTAGGTTAGTATCGGTTTTGATGGCAAACTTAAAGACCGAAAGTTATCAGATTTACCTTGAGAAAATCAATTAAATTTATGTAAAAAGCTACTTGGTCAAAATGTGATTTACATTTCATGTCATCAGGCTACAATTAAATGGAGACACTCATTTAGACAATAAATAGGCACGCTCAAAGAATTTCTTTAAAGATAGCCTCCTCATAGAGGAAAAAAAATGGAATCAATATAAAATCCAAGATCTTAGGATCTTCTTGTCAGAAGCATTTGTGAAAGTTGACAGTATGGTTTACTCAGCCGCAGAAAGCAACTGCAGAAAATATAGTCTACTGAGCATTCATGAGTCATTGATTGCCCTTCGAGACTAAATATTACTTTGAATTTTGAAAGCCAGGATGAGGCCAAGATATATGAAATGAAACTAAATTGTGTAACCAACATTTTCATTTTCACAAAAAAAATTTTTAACTCTTAGATAGCACAGATTGATAGTCCAAGATATATGCAAAGATGTCCAATGAAATAACAGCATATACAAATTTTCATTGAATCCCAGTCAAAAATTAAATACCCAAATTTTCACAAGAAGAAATGTAGTTTAATTGTAATATGAGCTTGAAAGGTGATATATCTCATTTATGTAAAGCAATGTTGGAAGTGTACATACTTAATTCAAGTATCTTTTTGCAAAACACCAAGATGATGCAAAATTTCTCTATAAAGAAATATCAATTGGTAGTTGGTATACCACGGAAAAGAATATAGGCATAATCTTGTATAGAAACCTATATGGAAAGAGGCATCAATATCCTACATTGCATTTTTGGTTAGCAAGATAGCCCCTCTATTCTCTATGAAATCTGATGGAATAACTATTCCAGCATATAGTTATAAAACAAGCATAGAATACCAATTCTATCAGAATGGATATTTAGTCTCTTGTTCAAAGACGAAATTATTAACGAGAGTTGGCAATTTCACCAATTTTTGTCGTAATAGCTTGTTTCACATTAGGATTAACTGAAACTTAAATACTTCGGGTGAATTTACTCACTTTGATGCATTTTGGCACATATACTTGAAAATCATGTAGATCTGCGTCCTAGACTCCTAGTCAAGATGAACATTGTCATTGTTAACACATTCAAGTCGTGTTCCAGTGGCGGACAAGTGCCTAATGTGTTCTACCAAAGCCAGTTATATTTATGCTAATATGCTGCAATTGTTAATTCATAAACAAAAAAAGAAATACATGTTTCTACTATATTTTGATCACTGAGAATAACTACTATATTTTTTAAAAAAAATTCCATTTTGTGAACCAAATGCAACATTAGTGTTTGATCCATGGTTTAAAGTGTCGTGCCGAGACGGTCGAAACGGGCAAAACATCTCGTTCCGCTCAGCGATCGGCACTGACGCTACCCGGCATCAAACCCGTGACAAGTGTGACGTGTTGCACGACCCCGTGGTCGCAGTGGAGGGGTCGCTCAACCCTGCAACAGCGGCGAAGGGGTCGCATAACCCTTTCGCTTCCACCGCGGAGGCATCGTGCGACCCTGCGGTGGCTGCAGAGGGGTCGCACGACCAATGCGGTCACGCCGAAGGAGTCACGCAATCCCCACGACCATGGCTAGTCACGCAACCCCGCGACAACGCCGAAGTCGTGCGGGCTCGCGAGTGATTTCAGATTTCAGATTTTTTTTAATTAAACTTAAGTTAATTATTTTAATCAACTTTTAGCTATGATGGAGATAATCTAAAGAGACTTTATTAAACCCTAATAAAATTATCTAATTAATTTTATATTTCATTT
>JBBMJZ010000075.1:957348-974686 GCA_037833815.1 Zingiber zerumbet
CGATTCTCTCAAGAGAACTGTCACTAGTTACCACCTTCCCCTTACGCTTTTCCTTCACGGGTGTTTCATCAGAGGATTCTTGGAGCACCGGCTTTCGTCCTCCTTGTTCTATCGGAGTGCGAAAAAATGCTTGGGGATGTTGAGTGGGTGAAACAGGAGCAGGAGTTATGTAAGCAATATCATCTTCTTCCATACCTCTATTTTTTCGACGATCCGTAGTTGAGATCGCCGGATTTATTGCCATAGGTACTTCCAGTGTTCGCCTGTTGTTGCTGTTGCAACGCCTTCTAGACACTAGAGTTGATGAGCAGCTCCATATCCTCTCGAGTCAGAGTAATAGTATTAGATTTTCCAACGTCCTCCATCACGAAGCCTCAGATTCAAATGAGAGTTCCCACAGACAACGCCAAATTTGATCCTGTCTGAGATCGACGAGACGGATAACTGGGGCGGCGGATGATGACGACTCTGAAGAAAACGAACAGAAGTAACTCCAACACAGCAACGTAATCAAATAAACTATGGATCCGAAACTCCAATACACGATCCTAGCTTCCTGCGCACCACCAGACCAACCAACAAAGCGTTAGTCACCTAAGACCGGGGTGGGAATTCCTGGATAGGTCCTCCGACGCTTAAGTCAGTTTTCCGGCGAGACGAAAGAGAAGACAATAGAACTCAAGTGGAAATTAGGGTTGCAGTTGTGATGCAATGTGTTTGCGTGAAATTGTGTATCTTGTCAGTAGAGTGGATTCCCCTTTTTATATCACCTCATTTAACCTCCACAGTCATGAGGTAGACCCCGGTTCATTAGAGTTTGTTATGAGATGACATAAGCATAACTTGTAATAATAGCTCAAGGAATCTTTTTCGTACCCCAGATGTACATTCTTTGTCGTTTATCATACCTGCAGAAGCTTCTAGAAGATATTTCCCGCCAAATTAGCTAAGCCTTTATATATTCACATAATACTCCAGTATGATTCATCTACCAGATATACTTGATTAGCTATATGAGCTTACTCTGCCTGTATGAAGGACATCTTCTGGTATGTTAATACCGATCGTTTTATATTTGCCGAGCATATTTTGCAGTTGGTCGGTTTTTAATGCTCGACTGATCACTTATGCTCGGTTGATCTTAGGTCCTTGGGCGTATATGAATAGTCTCACTTGGTTGGCCTTCTTTTGGTCGACTGTGTGCTAAGGGTTATATAAAGTCAAATGGTGTAAGGTTCGGCCGGTCACTTATGCTCGGCTGGCCTTAGCTTCTCGGGCGTATGCAAATACTTATCTCTTGATTGATTTCTTCTCGATAGGTCTTCATGTGTCAGGCGTATTATGTTCTGTCTAATAAAAGACTAACTGCTTTCATACTCGACCGGCTATTCATACCCGGCCTGTCTCGACCTATCGAACTTAAACGCTCGGTCGGTCTCTTCCACTCGGCCGATCTTTATGTGTCGAGCGTTCTATGTTCTGTCTAATAAAAGACTAAGTACTTTCATACTCGACCGACTATTCATACTCGGTCTGTCGAACTTAAGCGCTCCGTCGGTCTCTTCCACTCGGTCGGTCTTCACGTGCCGAGCGTTCTATGTTCTCTCTAATAAAAGAATAAGTGCTTTCATACTCGACCGACTATTCATACTCGGCCTGTCAAACTTAAGCGCTCGGTCGGTCTTCACGTGCCGAGTGTACTATGTTCTGTCTAATAAATGACTAAGTGCTTTCATACTCGACCGACTATTCATACTCGGCCTATCTTGGCCTATCTCGGCCTGTCGAACTTAAACGCTCGGTCAATCTCTTCCACTTAAGTACACCGTCACACCTTCCTTAGCTTATCCTCCCTATCCTTCTTTACTGCCAAGACTCCAATTAACATAACCCATGTCAATATAAAAAAAATGCTTTAATGTTAATTAAAATTTATTCAAATTATGAAAATTTATAAGCTAAGAGAAATAACAAACGGCGATCATAATAAAGATTTGAAATGCACGAACCTCGAACATTAAAAAAATACTTAATTTTGACTATGATTAAATACTTAAAGTCATCTCAAAATATAAAAATCTAAATTTTGACATAATATCATTTAACAATAATCATTAGTTAATTAGCTTGTTTACTTAATTAGCAGCTTTATTTTAAGTATCGATCAAGTTTTTTCCAAAATATATCATATAGTTATCTAAAATTTTCAAAGATTATAAATAACAATAAGATATATAATTTTTTTTTTTTTTAAATCTCTTCAATTTTTTTTTCGGATAAAATTATTTGAAGATTTGAACACCATAATTTTGATTTTGGTTTAGTTTACCTATAAAAGTGGATAATTGAAGAATAAACTCTACCTAAGGTTAAAAGATTTATTTTGGGCTCGAGAAGAGGAGGAGGAGGAGGAGAGAGGAAGGAGGGGGCATTTGGAGGGGTGCGGGTGACTAATTTGGGAGGGTGAGCCGAGGTTCAACGCAAGCAAAAGTGACATTTTATGAGTTGAGAGGAATGAAAGTTTCTTTTCGCTTGATTTGGACATAGCAAAAGTTGACAAATAAATCATCTGAATTTTACATTAAGTAAACGGCGAAGAACATCTTGAATTCCATGCAATCCGCCTTACATTAATCCATCCTTTTGGGAAGAAAAATTTAAGCATTACACTAAAGCCAAGTTGTGTTATGTATTCAGAGCTCAGCCGTTTGTTCCATCTATAATGGACACTTACAATATATCAAGGTAAGCGATTATATTCTTTCAATTATGTTTACATATTTTGACAAGAAAAATATTTTTAATTTTTGCTTAAACCTTTTTGGGTCAGTGAATTTTTAGTTTCCAAACATGCAAAAAAAAAAAAAATATCCTCTAATATTATTGAAAAATAATTTAAGGTATTAATATTTGATAACACCTATAGTTTAAATGCTCTTTAGACACATTTTTTATACATTAAGGGATGTCGTAGCTCCTCAGAGGAAATACAAATTTCAAATAGTTTTCTTTAGACTATTACTGTTTTTTTTAAAGAAAACTTAGAGCTTAATATAAATTTTGTATTAAGCAATCCGATATGATCCTTAGTTAACCATTAATGTAGTTGGTTGTGTTAGATAACCGTGTTAATTAGCTCATTTAGACAATTTAATAATTAGTTGGCCTATCTTATCCTTTAAAATCATAAACAACCACTCATTTTATTTTAAAAATATTTAATTAGGGATTATTTGGTATTTGAGTCAACAAAATCAGAGAAAATTAATTCCAAAAGAAAATATTCCTATATTTTTTAAAAAATATTTTTCAAGAATTATATATGCTCGGTAGACTAGATAGTTAAATTGTGGGATTGTAGATTTCTATGGACCAAAGAGAGCATATCATCATTCCAATTAATTCTGGTACAATTCACAAAACAAACTAAATAATCATTTACCTAAGGGAGGAAAAATATTCTACTTTACCACAATTATAGTAAAAAATAATTATGTTCATCCCATATATCTCTCAATTTGTTCCAAAATTATATAATGGTTGGTAAATCATGATATCAGCTTATAAGTGACCGCTAAGTTGACTAGGCAGTAAAAGGGATTTTTTTTTCCTGAGAATGTGTGTCTCCTGGAAATTGATCCGTTCCTCATTGTATTAAGTCTGTCATCCTTTAATTAATTAGATATCTCGTGAAAACCACTTTGCCAGTGTTGTACTAAGTTATAAGGTAATATCTAAGTCATCAAATGCCACAAATTTTATCTCCTTCGAGACTTTTGTAATCCCATTTCAAATGGAGTAACAAATTCTCAATTCCTAACCATCACAAAATTCCATACAATCACATAAATTCCTTAAATAATTATTATCACTCTTACACCCCTTAGACACATGCAAACGAAAAATCTAGTTAAAAATGCTATATAGTATATATAAATATATATTTCTCTTATTAATTAGAAAGCATAAGCTATGTAGGTCACTAAGTATAATCTCCATCCAAAAGAAAAGCATTAATGATATACTCTTATAAATCTGTTTCTTTTGTGTAGAATTAATTAATTATAACAAAGCTATATTATATAGGCTATAAATATATATTTGTTTTCCGTTTCAATTATGTCAAGAGGAATTGAAGAAATAGTTTAATAATATATAAAAAGGAAAGCATGCATGCTACTCTTATATGATGATAATTATAGGTGGCACCACAACTAGGCAAATATTATAAAAAGTGCAAGGCTACAAGTTCATCGAGTACTATAAGCCAAATATGTTCTTACCTAGAATGGCCCTCTTCCCTTTAACCTATCTCCTCATCAGTCCTCACTTTGTTGTGCCAGATCACCTGCAACACATCTCGAGGCAAAAGTGAAAAACTGCAGGTAGAATATTTAGATGATGGCAAATGCAAAATGGAACTCATGCAACCTCACAAACATTACACTCAATTCTTACAAGGTTCTTAATTCGCCACATTTCATCTTGCAGTTCCTCCACATCCCACACGAGATCAACCAGTTTCTAGCTAGCTAGCTAGATATATATATATAAAATGAGCAACAATTTGGAAAGAGTTAAACAGGAAGTGAATATAATTATCATATCATGTAATTATAATTAGGTGTTGTGGATTGATTGGAATGCATGATATAATCGATCGAGCAACTCTTCTTCTTCTACCATGGTCCTCCGGCGTTGTTGTTCATGAGGCCAGTCCAGAAGCCTGCAGGCGGAGGAAGCTCATCGCCTGGCCTGTTGTTATTTTCGTCGAACAGTTGGTGTGCCACATTAATGCCACCTGAAGGCACCGCTGCCGGCTTCATGTCGTCCGCTAGTGGAAACAGCAGCTTACCCCCGCCGCCGTACCCTCCGACGTTAACTCCTCCGTCCATCGGAAAGCTCATGGACGGTGGCGGTCTGATGAGCTCTTGCACTCCGAAGCCCGAGAGGTACTCCGCCGCGGCCGATGGCGCGGACATCATCGGCAAGAAAGGCGCGAAGTTCGAGCAGTGACCGTTAATATAGTTGTACTCGACAGGCGCCACGCATTGCTGCGGGATTCCGGAGGTGGTGGCGGAGAGGTTGAGGTACTCGGCAGGGGATCTCTTGGGAGTATTGATGGCGGTGGCGGAGGAGGAAGAAGAAGAAGAAGAGGGTTTCTTGTTCTTTCTGGAGCCGCCGCCGACGGGGACGTTGCGGAGAGAGCCACCCTCGGTCCAGTACCGGCGGCAGGCCTTGCAGAAGTAGCGCGGTTGCGTGAGGCTGTAGTTGTTGTAGTAGCAGAACTTGGTGTTGCCGGAGTTGCACCGGGGGCACTTCAGCGGCGGCTTCTCCTTGCGCGGTGGCCTGACCGCCCTGCTACTCTTCATCTCCGCTGTCTCCGGCGATCTCAACGAGGCCGCGGAGGGCCCAAATTCTTCCATGGCCTTCCCCAGCGCCATCCCCTGCCATAAGGATCGACCTCCAAACCATCAGAAACCAGTCAACTAAGCTGGATCATTATTTATCATCAAAGCTTTAACTATCAGAAGCTCTGCGCGAGAAAGAAGCAAACGGATGCTTTTCATGTCAGCGCACCGCACCGCACCGCACAGATAAAGGCAATTAAAGCAAACACAGAGATAAAAGGAAGGGGAAAAAGGCAGAAAAAGAAAAGCAAAAGAAAAGTAAGCTGCTGCCGCTTTGAAGGATTAAAGACGTGGATCGATCCGGCGCCAATAAATTCCGGGAAACAAAAGACGAACACCAACTCCCGGCTGAAAACAAATTAACAAAGAAACCTGAGGCCACTGCGTTGTGTCCATGCCAAGCTCCAGCCTCTCGACGATCCGGAAAACGGAGAAGGAAGGAAGGAAGGAAGGAAGACGGAGCAAACCCTAGGTAGCTGATAGAATGATATGGCGTGGTGGTCTACGATTGCACTCATATGGTATGCGGGGTGGTGGTGGTGGATGACGAATCCACTATCGTATGTTATTTTTGTTTAGTGTGGAGTTAATTCAATTAAACCGGGTATTTTGTCCACTTGCTGTCGCATGCAGTTAATGTGCGCATGTGAAGGGAAGCGGGGGAGGAGGTGCAGCGCACGTGTGAGGGAGGCGAACGGCACGTGCCAGGGACAGTATTATGGAGGACGCGCTGGGCCGGGGCCCGCTTTGTGCGCGTGAAGGGGACAACGATAGTGGCAGATGAAGACCTTGAAGCTGCCTTGTTTGAAAAAGATGTGGATGAAGCATGAGCGATGGGGATTTCCTCTGTTTAATTTATTCTCCTCGAATCAATTCCTTTTACATGCGAGGCCACGGCAGGTCAGTTTGTTTGACTCAGATTTCTGGTAGAAATTTAAATAATAAAAGTAAAAATTTAAATAAAATTACAAGGCTTAAGTTAATTTGAATACTTGTTGACTTCAAAGTCAGAGGTTGACTTCACCATGTAGATATATTGGAGCAGCATGCAACATAACTCATGTGATTTTACACTGAGTCAGAATTTCGCAGCGTAATTCATAACTGATTACATGAAGAAGAAGACAGGAAACACGTTTGAAACTTTGAATTTATATCACATCACAAACATTTGGCAAACTAGTATAGACTGTGTCCCTTCAAATGTAATTATTTGATCGTGTTAATTATTCTCTATAATCATAATTAGGAGAAGAGAAGGTGCTAAAGTTAGTCATCCGTACAATTTGGAGCCAAAAGAGTTTGTTTTAATGGCCCCTCATGCTGGATTAGGAACCATGGAGCACATGCATTAGTTGTTTATATATTTAGACACAAAGTGGTGTCATCATGTGGATCACATGCGAGAGATCAGGATTAATGGATTAATCGCTGGCTGTAGTTTGCAACTGCATGTTTACTATCGCCTTTCTTTCAGCGTGAAAAAGAGATTGCAGTATTGAATTAGTCAATTAATCATGATGAGATTCATTAGTCGACGCTAAACAAAGTGGGGAAAAAGAAAGCTTTGAACGAACACATGTTGGCTTTTGGAACCCCCTCGATGAGATCTTCCATGGAGGGGCTAGCTGCAAAGAATATGCCACTACTGTACAGTAGTGGTATTTTAAGGATAGCTGGTAAGATGTTTGATATGGTGTGCAAGAGGATGGCCTTTTTAATTTGGAGTTTAGAAGGTAGGGTTTCGGCGATTTCAACTTAAAGCAACCTTCATCTAATCATTGCAGCTAACTAACACTTTCATACATTGTTGTCTAGTATAATTTTGTTTTGTTTTAACTGTTCTCATTGACCTATGTTTTAGCTTTTCTTGTAGATTTGCTTCGGCTAATGCAGCTCTGGGTAAATCTTGTTGGCCTGACTTCATAGTTTTCAGTATAAGAAACTTAAAAGAAAAAGGAGGAAAAGGTCAAGACTGTACAAAAGATTGTACCATGCAACCATTTGAAAGAAATGTTCGAGTTTCTACAGAAGTTGACCTCCTCTGTCCATCTTTCGTCGTTATCTTCTTCTTCCCCACCACCACTTTTATGTGTCCCAGTGATTTGTCAACTGACCACCTCCAATTCCCATCCACATCTCACCTAACATGCCTTTCACTATTAGCTTATTCTAATTATACGCATAATAATGAACATAGTTGGTGGAGTCAGGACTTTCTTCTTCCCCTGTCCTCTTTACCAAGTCAGATAATAACAAATAGAGAGGACATCATGTAATTATAACTTAACCTGCTACTCGCTGTAGTCATTAACCTTTACTGAAAATTCATATTAAAGTTAAGACAGACAAGATATTTGACATTGTCTGAGGGGAGGGACCTAGAAGTCAAACCTTTCTCTTTCTTACAAAATGCATGTTCTCTTTACCGGATAACACCAGGGCAGGGGAATGGAAGAGGCCGTACTTATGACTTTTACTATAAGAAATGATCAATGAAACGAAGAAATGGAAAAGAAGAGGTAAAAGTATGAGCCGTTGCTACCAAAGAATCTTTTAATCGATCAATACAATGAACAATAAGATTTTGTTGGGGGTTGTACAACGAGGCTACGTACGTTCAAGAAATGGTCAATGGTAATTAATGTAACAGAAAACTGACTGCTGAAGAAGGAACCTTTCTCTTGCTCTGCCCCTTCGTGTCTCCGATCAATTATAAGATGGCCATCAGTAGTGTCAGATATAATTCAAGATTGTCTGCTGCAGAAGGAATCCTTTCTCTTTCCCTGTCTCTTCAAGTCTCCGCAAAATCTTGCACTTCAAGCACACACTGCAGCCTTAAAACTGAAATGGTTCTTGTTTATCATCTTGAATTCCAACCATTGACCACATCAGGAAAACTGGAAAAAGAAGCTCCCTACCAAACTCAGCCTAAACTTCTTGACCCCGAGTTCAGTTCAATGCTCGGGTAGGAGGCGTTGAACTAGTTCAGGAGAAGCACTTTCAAGCTCTGCAAACATGTTTAAATCTCATTTAAAGGACCATCGACGGACGACGATTAGACAGGAAGGTGAACGAGGCATTACCTTTAGATGTGAAGTTGAATAAAGCAGGAAGAGGTTTGCCACTATGCAAACATGTGTTAGGATCTCTCAATTCATCAAAGAATGGATGAGAGCAGGCCTCCAACTGTATCAATGATGACAAACGGGTTTATGTCACTTGGAATAAGTACCAATGGCAAACCATTAATGATCAAAATAGAAACTAGCAAGATGTAGAGAAGACATTAATTACTACAGTGCAAGTGCAAACAGAAAAGCTTTATTTTTATTTGGATGTATCATATACTCACCGCCGTAGGACGCAAATTAGGTGAGTATTGAAGTAGTGTTGACACAAGATCAATTGCCTCAGGGGGTACAGAATTTGCAAAAAACTGCATGTTGTAGACATGGTACGTTATTGTTTGGATTACTAGGAGGATCATCATTCTATTACAGGTTCAGCTACCTTATGCCAAGGGTGACCTTTCATGCATGGAAATTTGAATTCTGAATAATTTGGGTTCATACACTTGATTTCTTCATTTGTTGGGGTACCTAAAACCTGAGAAGGAACGGCAATCAGTGAGATAAAAATTATTATTGAAAAGACAAATGTCATTGACATAAAATAACCTTAATGATTTCCACGAGCTGATCAACACCGCTTTCCCCTCGAAATAGAGGCTGCAAGAGGAATTCATATAGTAATTAGTTTACACTGCTTCACCATACTCATCGAGATAAACTTATTCAATATCTTAAACAAAACAATCACATAATAGGCATTAAGCAATCTAGCCTACGCCCTCATCCTATGAAGATAAACTTATTTTTAAACGGAATGATAAATGTGTATGTAATCAAATTATCAAAATACTAGATTTGCCTCTATATGGCATAATAACTAACCCAAGAACATTGTTACCTGTCCAATGAGAAGCTCAGCCAGCACGCAGCCGACCGACCATATGTCAATAGCAGTGGTGTACTCTGTGGCACCAAACATAAGTTCAGGTGCTCTATAGTACCGTGAACAAATGTAAGATATATTAGGCTCCCCTGGAACCTGAGATGAGATGATAACATATCATAGGAAAAAACTATACAAGAGTCAAGCACACATTAGCTTACTTACCAACATTTTGGCACTGCCAAAATCACAGAGTTTTACTTGATGAGTGTGAGGATTAACCTGAAAATTGATAAATAGATTAAATTTACACTTGGAATAATTGCCACGTCTTGATAATTTTGCATTAGAGGACTATAATGTGCTAGGAATACATTTGCAAATAACCTTTTATCCTTGTATATTTATGTAAAGAATCTAGCTAGTTGGATAATTTTCCCACTTTTCATCCCCTAAATGTACTATTACAGTAGATGTTTAGTTCGATAGAGTGTTTAAGAAGTGATGGCCTTTCTATCCATGTCATTTGCACAAAATGAGCAGTTTATACTAGAATGCATATCAGCATATGTAACTCCAATATAATCTTTACCAATATGTTCTGTGGTTTAATATCCCGATGGCATACCCCTACAACTTGGTGCATGTAAGAAAGTGCATGAAAAATCTGCAGTCATAAATAAGAACAATCAATTTAGTTAGGAAAAGAGTTAGAAAGAGAGAGAAATCTTTGGAAAAGAAGTAAGGTAGAGCAAACAAAATGTGAACCTGGAAGGTATACAGTTTTACATAAAGGAGTGGCATATGTTGGTTCATGCGATTATAATACTTCAAAGTACGATAAAGAGTGTCGGAGATGTATTCGAGAACAAGGTTGAGGTAGAGCTCATCATTGTCAGTAGTCGAAAAGAAATAATGCTTTAGTTGAACTACATTTGGATGGTCAAGTAAGCGCATAGTTTGTAGTTCCCTATTTTTGTATCTCTTATCCTGTAAAACCTTCTTGATTGCAACTTCTTCTCCTGTTTCTAAACATTTAGCCTGCATTAGAAAAAAGAACCATAAGTTACAACGTTTCAGTTGTTTGAAATCTTAAAAAATAGATAAATAAATCTATAAAAAAAAAACCTGAAAAACTACACCAAATGAGCCTGTTCCAACGATGCGCTCAGCCTTATATGACATCATCTGCAACATTTTAGTATTAAATCATCTAACCAGTTTGAGATGATAGAGAAAGCAAAAAAGAAATATCAGCATGAACAAGCTGTGATTCAAGAAGATAAGGAAAGTATAGCACTGAATTTATCAACATTTGGCAAAGTAAGCAAATTGAATTAAACTAAAATTTAACAATGTTAACAAAATAATGATACCTTCTTAGGCCTGCCATCTCGTCCACCTATTGTGGTTGTGATTATCTGACCCGGCATAGTTCCATTGCCATTTACCAGTATATCATCTTGCTCCTGCAAAAACATCATAAATTACATATGTAAGAATGCACTGAAAAGTAATATTTCAAACACAAGTACATTGCGCAAATAACCTTCTCAGGTTGTATATCTACTTTATTATCTCTGATTGCCATTTCATGCATTTTTTTCGGTAGTTGATCAGCCTTTGTTGTTGCTTCAGATGTCAATGTTCTTGCATCGACATTCACATCTGACGAAGCCAAATGTTGATCTAGAGTAGATATTTTGTTGTCGGCCATGGATTTTTCTGTAAGAACGTCGACTGCTTCATCAAAATTTGTAGTTTTCTTTCCAACCTTCACATCCTGTGCGAACATTACATCGTTGGCTTGGTAAACGAATCCAACATAATTTCCAAACAAAATGAGTATGCTAGCCCAAACTGGAAGAGGAAGATGGGCAACTCACGGGATCGGGGACGGAAGGGTGACCGGAGGTGATGTTCTTGATTCGCCGCATCATGTGCATTTCTTGGTTCCGTCCGCTCTGCTCTTTTCTTCTTCACGCGTATGAATTGGAAGAAGAAGAAAAAGAAGAAGAAGAGAGAAGAGGGAAGCAGCTGGTTTTCTCCTCCTTTTTCCAGGATCTCTGCTTCCCCTCATTCTCCCTCCCTTTTGTATCATTCTTCTGGTGCGTTTTTGTCATTTTTAGAAATTGGAAATTGTTTTTTGAGGCGAGGAATGAGAGGTTGGAAACCCAACGCCACCACCGCTGGATTTGAAGTTTCAAACTATGGTCTTCGGGCGAGCGTGAGAAGCGGTCTGCCGCAACTACTATTTCAACACACGAGCACCGTTGTCCTGTTTCACGTGCTCAATTAAACAAATAAATTGCATGAAAACGTGTTGCTCGATTAAATTAAGGATGAGATGATTCATGAACATTTCATGCGCTTTCCATTTTGTTTCAGAAAAAGGATTTGGCAGATCACGTCGGCGGACTTGAATTCGACGCCAAATCTTTTTGCCCGAAAAGAACATAGCGTTGAATGGTTATGGAAGTTCATACTGCGAGTAAGATGGGACCTCCAAATGGGGTTTAATGTTAAGAAAGTCGATTAATGTATCAGGGGCGGAGCCAGAAATTAACTAGAGGGGTGGCTAAATTTTTTTTCAAATTCTGTCCTTACCTCTATACTCTAACTCCTTAAAACCCTTCGATTTTTTATGTATCTCTAATGAGTCGTGACTCATATGAAATGAAATAAATAATCATTCAATTACTTTTAACGTTCGGGAGGAATAAGAAAAATTAGATTTTAAACTGGGCTAAATTAAATTTATACATTGGTTATATTAAATTTTTTTTTACTATCCTACTTAATACTAATAAAAAATAGTCCAAAGCAAGCCTGGGCTATAGCCCAAGCCTGCCACCCCTTAAATCCGCTCATGAATGTGATCATCAAAGTTAAGAAAAGGTCAACTCTCGAGTCGTATCAATATCATATTATAATAGGTCCAGTGTCACTACTGAGTTCTTTGGCCGACCGGACCAAAGGGTCGATCGGACACGCTAGGTGCATCGCTCGGCTGGACCGGACTTTATACTCAAGTATAGCGGTAGAGCGCAAGATGAACCTTCGACATAAAGTTTGTCTGGTCATATTGTCCGAGTGGACGCCGAATTCTCAACGTAAATCCGGTTGGCTCAAATGTCAGTCGAACCTTAGGGGCTTAGCTCCTCATTTCTCCAAAATGCAAGGCTCTCAACTGACATTCGTCCCGCCCCAGTGCCGGTCTAACTTACGGGATCCAGCTCCCCATTTTTCATGAGCATAACTCCTAGTCTATAGTCTGTTGACTCAGAGTCAGTCGGACTCTCTCTAGGAGACAGGATTGTCAGAGAATCATAACAATCTATCAACAAATATATCATTACTCTGACATATGCATGCAATGGAGCCTCCCCCCGCTTATAGGAAAGCTGTCGTACACACTCCACCACCTGACATACTATGACACCAGATATTCTCTGCCGCCTCATTAATGTGGAGGTTATGAGAGGCATTACAAAAAGGGATCATCTCCATTGCCCAGGTACACGCATGAATGCATACGCATCCGCACACTCGCGCATTTACATTATTGTTCTACTGTTCATCGTTTTCTCCATTTCGCTTGGCTACTGTTCTGACTTGAGCATCGGAGTGACTGTGCCAGAGACCCTTTCCCTAGTTCTTGCTCTAACATTCTCGCTGGTTTTGTCTGTGGTGTGCGTAGATCCGCAGCACTTAACTCGAGGATTGTTTAGTGTCATCTCCTTCCAACTAGAGTCTTCTCCCAGTCAACAAACGAGCCACCTCAACGCCCCCTTAGCCAGTGCATCAACTTCTCCACTTTCAGACAGGATCAAATTTGGTGTGGTCTCCTTCCAGCTCAGAGTCTTCTCTCAGTCAACATATGAGCCACCTTAACAACCCCTTAGTTGGCGCGTCATTTCCCCCGCTTTCAGAAAGGATCAAATTTGGTAACGTCTGTGGGAACTTCGTCTGAATCTGAAACACGGAGATGGAAGAGGTTGAAAGACTCACTATTGTTACCTTCTCATAAGAAGACTTGGAGCTACTAATAGCTGCCCGAGTGCAGGAGTTAGTGCAACAACAACAGGCAATAGCCAAATGTCCTTTACAGAGCAACCCTGTTGCGTCAATAACGTCCTCACATCGAGTGAGGGACCTAAGTGGAAGCCCCAATTGGGTTCCAACTATAGAATCGATGCGCACGTGAGAGGGAAGTGAATCATGTGTTTTTAAAAAATCTATCTTTTTTATTTTAAAATCAAAGTGCATAGCGGAATAAAACATAAACAGAAATGAAAAGAACACGAAAAGTTACTTGGTTAGGAGCATTCGGTGACTCCTACTTCAAGACTCATGATCCATCAGACCATATCGACAGACAATCCACTATAAATCTCTTCCGAAAAAACCGGAAGAGGAAATCAAATACAACAGAAAACTAAGGACAAATGTAACAACCTACATTTTCTTTTATGCAGTAATTAAAAACTTAATTAAAAATTTTGTTACCCAACACTTGAAAATTATCGGATCGAGTCTGGTGTTGGATGACTTCTCTATAGTAGTAGGACGTCGCGCGTCGTAACATAGTGGGAGGACGAAGTCGGAGCAGCCAGAATTTGGAAAGATCGTATATAAAAGTTGTAAACGAGTTGTGTTGAATGTTTGGTCGAACATCTCTTAATTGACCATTGAGGGTGCCTCTAATAGTAAAAATCTTGAAAACTTCGATCTTGATAAACTCCGCAGACTACGCTTTTTATCCTCTCTAGGGCGCTTTCCAAATGGTCTAAGGTGCCTCGGCGCCATACTCTAGGGCGCCTCTAACCACATGGGAGGCTCCTTCACGCCTTTCTGCATGAGTCTTCGGCCAAGGCAGCTGAGGCGCCTCCACTCGAGTAGGAGGCGCCTTAGAACACTGTTCATCCAAGGCTTGAAGTACTTTTACAACCCTGCAACATGAGTTAGTCAAATAACAGACTATACCTTACTAAGCAGAGTTAGCACAATATAATAGATTATTAATTAGATCCTTTCTTTTTAAGACCAGGATCTAGTCATTGTCTAAATTTAGGTTTCTAAAATAGACATAAATTAGACTAGCACCTAAAGTCTCAAATTGAGATTTGTTCTCACTGGAACACTCTCTTCCAGCGACCTACCTTACTTATCACGCGGAATCGCTTGACTCGCTTTCAGCCCACTAAGTCTTCCCGCCAGTTGTCAGGTCCCACAGATCCAGCCGAACTTCCCGCCAGATATCGAGTCACTACTTGACCTATCTGGCTACTACACCAGCTATCAGGTCCTCCAGACCTAGCTGAATTTTAGCATGGTGTCAGACCGCCATTCATTAAAACTTAGGTTTGATCATTGGTGTCAACTGTGTTGGGGTTGCAAGGTTGCAAACATAGTCCCACATTGAAAACACATAAGATCATGGGTTTATAAGAGAAAGATATCTCCATTGGCATGAGACATTTTGGGGAGAGGCCAAGAGTAAAACCATGAGGGTTTAGGCCCAAAGTGGACAATATCATGTCATTGTGGAGATATCTAAATTCTTTTCGATCCAACGAACTGCACCAACACCAACAAGTTCCTCCGCCTTCGACGGGCTTCATGCAATTGCCTGCACAGCTGAGAAGCTTGCCACCTATACCGCCCCCCCGGTTGCATATCATAGGGCACTATTTTGCACCTCATTCGAAGATATGGGATGAGCAAAAATACCCCAAATATCATCTTCTGAAGATGCACCAACTCAGGACCTTCGAAATAAGAAAGCGTCAATGACTAATATTTTCCCCAAGCGGATAAGTGTATCATTCTCTCAAGAAATTTTAGAAGACAGATTGCCGAGTCACTTCCATCCCTTTGACGATCGGAGAATATAGAGAAGCAATTGACCCAGAAGATTATCTATTAAATTTAAAAATGTAATCATCCTTCATCAATATACGGAAGACGTTAAGTGTCGAGTGCTTCTTACCACCCTTTCTGGCTCGGCGCAAAGATGGTTCAGTCGCTCCTGCTAAATCAATTTGCTGCTTCAAAGATTTTCTCAAAACCTTCTTACATCACTTTGCCAGTAGCAGGAGGTATTAAAAGATCAGCTTGAGTCTGTTCACGCTCAAGCAAGGGATCAAAGAATCCTTATGAACATACATCAAGCAATTCAACCAAATGACATTGGATATTCTGTCCACCACTTCTGATATATTAATAAGCACTTTCTCCCAATGCATTTTAGAAGAAGAATTTTTCTGAGCCCTCATCAGAAAAGCCCCCAAAGGATTTCAACGACCTGCAGGAGAAAGCAGTCAAATACATTAATGTAGAGGAAATTCAGGCCGCTCGGAAGGAGGTAATTATTCCAGCTCTGATCGGTCAAGCCGATTGGAAACCACTACCACCTTCGAAACGCCCCAAAAACTCCTTCTCGAATCTTCCGTCGATCGGAGAAGATGGACATGCGGGAAGTGGATCAGTCACTGCCTAGAAGGCACAGACATTTTTGTGACTACCATCAATCTCTTCATCATGCTACGAGTGAGTGCTATCAGTATGCCATAAAGGCTTCGTCGAATGACCAAATCACGAGAAACAAATAAAGGATCAACATCGCCCTCCTCTCAAGGATCTCCTTCAAGAACATAATAGAAAGAGATAGGCAGAAGCTCATACCAAACATTCAATCGGCAACTTCAATGATCAAACTTTCAAAATCGATCCTCCGCTCTTCTCGGCCAATCCGCCACTCTCCTTGGCCGATCCACCACTTTTCAAATTAGACATCGTACCTCATCCAGCCCTACTTAGCAATTTTAGATTATCGGCTCAAGCCATCTCAAGATAAGTATGAACTTGAATTTTAGAATTTAAATTTAGACTATATTCCTATACTTATCAGGTAGGTGGTAATATCTCCAAATGACCACTCGACTTGTATCTCTAAATGGTCGCTTGGCTAATATCTTCAAATGACCGCTCGGCTGGTATCTCCAAAAGGTCACTAGGCCTGTATCTCCAAATGGTCGCTTGACTAATATCTTCAAATGACTGCTTGGCTGGTATCTCCAAAAGGTCACTTGGCCTGTATCTCCAAATGGTCGCTCGGTCGGTATCTCCAAATGGTCGTTAGGCCTTATCTCAAATAGTCGCTTGCTCGGTATCTCCTAATGACCACTTGGCCTGTATCTCCAAATGGCTGCTCGGCAGGTATCTTAAATGGTTGCTCAACCGGTATCTTCAAATAGCTGCTCGGCTAGTATCTCTAAATGGCTGCTCGACCGGTATCTCTGAATCGTTGCACGATCGACTATTCTAAATTTATTGGGGCATGTCTCCCAGCTCGACAAATAAGTCTAAAATTTAAATTTATATTTTAAAATTTAAAATATATCTTTATCTTTAATATAACAAAAAGTTTAAGGCATTCAAGTCATATACTGTATCTCCACTTTCTAAGGTATTCGGGTCATATAGCGTGCCTCCAAACTCTTATGCCAACTGCCTGAGTTATAAGCGAGCATACTCTTGCACTTGTCTCGGACTCTTGTGTCGTCTAGCTGAGTTATAAGTGAGTCTGCTCTCACGCCTGCCCCAGACTCTCGTGCTGACCAACCGAGTTATAAGTAAGCATGCCCTCGCGCCTATGTTTAAGGTATTCAGGTCATATACTGTACCTCCACTCTCTAAGTCATTCAGGTCATATACTGTACCTCTACTCTCTAAGGCATTCAGGTCATACATCGTGCCTCCAGATTCTCGTGTCAACTGACTGAGTTATAAGCGAGTTTGCTCTTGCGCCTATCCCAGACATTTGTGTCGACCGGTCGAGTTATAAGCGAGCATACCCTCGCACCCATGTTCCAAGGCATTCAGGTCATATATGTTAGGATCCTTCGTACGGCTAGAGAGGGGGGGTGTGAATAGCCGACCCCAATTCGTCGCGTTTCTTTCTACAA
>JBBMJZ010000075.1:984013-994346 GCA_037833815.1 Zingiber zerumbet
GGATCAAATTACCAAATCAAATCATATTAGTATTTGGATTATTCTAATAATTCTGTTATAATTATTAGAATAATTCTTAGAATACTTCTGCTATTTATTAATTCGTTAATTGACCAAGTACTTTTTGAACATTATATATTGTATTGTCCTTAGGACAAATATTAATGAACAATAGATTTTATTGCTCTCATATTATTTCTTGCTCTCTCTCTATTCTTCTTTTTACACACAGTGTCGGCGATTCATGGAGGAGGGAGAAGGTGTCGGCAGTTCGCAAAGGAGGCTCTGGTGGTTCGTGGAGGGAGACTAAGCCAACCGTTCTTGAAGGAGGCGGCACGCGTGTTATTAAAGAAATGATTCTAATTGATTGACGAAATCAATTTAATTAAATATGTTTTTCTAAATATATTCTATGTATTTAATTCATATTAAATTAGATATTAGTTTTCTTATTTTATGTATTAAGAAGTTTTATATATATTCTTATAATTGATTTAAGTATACAAAATTAAAAATTATAAAAAAATTATTTAGAATTTAAATCATCGGAGATATTTTATTGTACTGATCATTAATAAATACGTAGGTAAAAAAATATTTTAATATAATAATATTAAATTTAAAATTTTACAGATATAAGATTTATTCTCAATATATAAAAACTATTTGATTGTTAGTTGTAAAGTATAAAAGATATTAGTTAGTTGTTACAGTGTTACGTGATATTGATATCTATCTTACAAATGGAGGTGCTTTGGAAAGAGGTGTAGATGGCGAAGTTGATATTTTATGAGTTGTGTGAAGGAAAGAATTTTTTTTTTGGGTCTATTTTTAAATAGACGTTTATCGGCTTAAGACCTCATTCCATTTTGTAAAACAAGTAACGTCAATATCAAATCAGGGAAAGAATTCTGATGTTAATCTTCTGACATTCAAGTCAGTCATCGGTATATGGAGAAAATTAGAGCAACTGTAGAACTATAAACAAACAGTAGATTACGCGTACCCCGTCTGTGATGGATCCCCTTTATATAGAGCCCTGGTGGATGATATGCAACTTCTCAAGACATGGACATACTCTCTGATATGTCCTATGAAAAGACCTGTCTGGAAAGTACCTCTGACAACATATCTTGACAGGACATGCATATTCCTGAAAAGATAGTAAAAACTTCCGCTGTACGATTCACCTGTCGATCATGCCTCGTGTAAGTGGAACTACCTCCCAAAAAGATATCGAGAGATACTATAGTGGCCCCGTTGTTTGGCCAAGCGGGATAGCCACTCGGCCGAGACTCCGCTCCGTCCATGGCCAGGTCCTGCTGCTTGGTCGAGCGGGGTAGCCGCTCGGCTGGGATCTCTCCGCTTTGTCGACCTCAGTTGCTCTCCCGTACGGTGATTGTGTAGTAATTTGTCCTCCCTCGTTCGGGCTAGCTATCCGGTCCATGTCAGTGTTCTGCTACTCCATATTGAACGTCAACTGTCTTACGTATCATCTCGAGCTGGACGGATGGTCTGCTCGGACATATTTCTCGTTAGTCGATATCTGATTGTCCGATCGGCCATTATAATTATTATTTGTTAGGCCCTTTGACATCTAGATATTGATGACCTTAACTTTATCCTCTACTTTAATAGTTAACCTCATATGTCTCCCTCTATGACCGCATCAAGGTGGATCATTGCATGTCAAATGCATGTTAGTTGGTTGTATTCGGTACAAGTGGTCTGTCAATTGAAAGGTTGGCTTGGCGGTGATGGCATTCACTGTATTTGGGAAAACTCTTGGAGAATTATTGCACGGATCCATCACAGACTGGCATTCTGACCTAAAAATATCTATAAATATTACAAATTGGTTGCGGGACAAAAAAATCTATTTGTGCTGTGCAGGGCGAAAATGAAATAATTAAATTTAAATTTCTATTATCCCACACAAATTTCTCCTTCGGATTAAATTTTAATAAAAATTAATTTACGAATGAATTAATAATTTAATAATTTGTCTTGATAATGCTACACGTGATAAATGTTGGATAATGCCCTTCTGCACTATTTCACCTTGCTATCGATACGCTTTCATGAGGGGACAGATCACGAGAGTGCTCCAGAAGTGCACCTCTCGATGGGCTTTACCTGCCTGACAAGTGCCGTCGGACGGATAGCGTGGAACCTCCCTCCCCCCGAATGATTGCTGAAATGAAGATCGATGGTATACCTCGAATCTTGGCCGCTAACATATTTCTCATTTTAAATATTTTAAAATAACTGAGCCACGTAGGATTGCCTTACACGTAATAAAAAAAGCACCGTCATTTGATTAAAAGATGGCTCCAAATCGTTTTTCACGCATCATCTGACTTCAGTCGCCCAATGGGCTGGCAATGGAAAAGGAAACAAACATTAACTTTGAAAACACAATTCAGAAATAATTTAGTTCTAAATCTCTTTCCAGCGAGGCCTACGAGATGTAGGGATACAATAAACCTAGTCAAATATTTCCTTGTTATTTAAACATGGACAGAAATTGGGTAGAAATACATGATTAAATTATACAATGTACAGGATAAATGGTAATACATCAGCTACAAAGTACCCTCCTTTGCCATATGCAGAAACTGAGCGAGCGTGATGTTGGGGAGTGTTTCAGAACCACCTGGTTTCTTCGTTATCCTTGTCATCTTCGACAACTTAGCCTCCATCATCTTTGAAACAGTGATGGAGGTTAAGTTATAAAACTGTAGAAAGTTGACATTAATCATTTAGGAAGAGGGCCGACACTGCTGCAGGCTAACTTTCTAGTTAGGCATAATCCATTTCTTTTATGTTCTTGTAAATAACTTTTCAGCTTCAATTCTTCCGAAGGGTTATATAGTACATTTTTTAACCCAGCAATGCTATTTAACATTACGAGGAAGAGTGAAGCGACCCCGGTAGTTTTATTGATCTATAATTGTAGAGTAGAAGAAATTTTACCTCACATACACCATGCAACAACAATCTGTGGAAGGGATCCTGAACATGCAACACAAGCACACCTTCTCCACTGTCACTGATAAATGCTCTTATGTGTTCCTATTCATGGGACAAGAGACATCATGAGATAAAGTTCAACTCAATTGGCACGAGCGGGTAAAAGTAAGTCGTCGGACTGAGAGAAGCAGGATATATTTCTAAGATACAGAACATCATGTTTTCTGATAGTGTTTTATATAGGTTCCATTTCTATTTAATATTAAATATAAGTGATCTAAACTAGTGGGTGATGCAATAAGGTAGATGTTCCATGGTGTTGAGCGTTTTATGCGCTGAATAGCGAGCGAAATAGTAAATTGCTTGTGTTGATTGTCATGGAACGGTATTTTAAACCGTATTTGCATGGCCTTCATTACATATATTTCTCAATCTCTACCATTAATAGTAGTTTACTTAGTGATGATTCTAGTCTCACACTGTACCTTTCTCTCGAGCTTTTTTACGTCTTCACAGAAAAATGATATTAGCAAAACCAATATATATATATAGAAACACCTTCAGCTTAAAATGTTACCTCAAATCCTTGAATGAGTTGTGGGAGGAACTTATGGCGCATAGCTTGCCTTGTTCTGCGATCCACTCGACGCCATGCATTTAATACAACTACCTTATCAGAGTTCACATAAACTCTTCCATCTATTGAAGACTTCGTGGATTTTGTAATGCTAGCCTGAACATGCATGTGCATAACGTCATTGATTTGCTTAGTCTCTTTGATTCTATTAAAATACATAAGAATATATCATACATATAGTTAGACATGTAAACAATGATGGATAAAACTGCATAATATAGACTCTTTCCCAGAGCATCGCATTGGCGTCGGTTGCCCTTTTATAGTTAGACATGTAAGCAATCACAATGTTGTTTTCATTATTGATCAAAATTCATTAATTTTCAAATGCACTAAGTAACTGAAAATATAAATACTTTCCAATCAAAAGCTAAAAATTCTGGTTATCCAAAGGATCTCAATGTTCAATTATCGATCTGCTTAATGCAAAGGTTGATAAGTTGCCACGGATGGTAACGTGATTACAAGGTATTATATGTAGTGCAAACTGAACCACCAGGGAACTCTAAGTTGCTCGATCTTGTAAACTTGACCTACTAATTTGCTATAAGGACATGATCGTGAGAATAAACTAGATAACCTAGGTATTTACTAGTAGCATAATCATAAATAGAGCATGATGGTGGAATAAAATCCTTCTCACCAACAAAATCAATTGCACCACATGGTTTGTTTTTGTATGATTTTACAAACCAGAATGATGATCTAACTGTAATTATTAAGCTAATAGGTACATGAGACTAGATTATTATAAAATAATCACTGTATATGAAAAATATTTTATTTCAAGTTTCATGGAAAGGGTTTGGTCACTCTTTTAAATTATTTTCATTGATAACTTTTCTCATGAGCACTACCTATAAGTATTTCTAACCAAGCAAACAAAAATTGGTAAAATTGTCCTCGCCAACTGCAAAATAAGCATACAAATCAACAACAAGCTTTCATCCCACTAAGTGGGGTGAGCTATGGATCCTAAAATAAACATACAAATCGGCAGTGTTCTAAAAATCGGCCTAGGTGGCCGTCTATGCTCTATTTCTGAAATGTGATTTAATGTTATTGTATTAGAGTTATAGAATGTGATTTATTATATAATTAATGCTAACATCGTGGAATCACCTAGCGGCGCCTAATCCCCACCTAAGCAGCCTAGGCGCTAGGTGTTAGTCTGGCGCTCGACTAATGCCTAACGAATTTTAAAACCTTGCAAATCAGAAGGAAAAAAAAAGGATTTACTTAGAGGAGAGAAAATAAAAATAAAATGAATGTGAAGAGAGAGAAAAGAAAAGGATTGTATTGTCCAATTTCCACTTGGATGGAGTAGAAAGATGCAAATAAAGTTACTTATTAGTGTCTTTTAGTTGCTTAATTGTCGTTTGCCTCAGTTCTTGTCTGGTTTCGTTAGAAATACAATTCCTTACAAGCAAATAAGAGAATTTAATGGTTTTATTTCTTTCTTTTTCCTCTTATTTCCGTTCAAGTAAGCACAACATGAGACAAGTGAATCACCCGCTATATGGATTTAGGCATTTGTTTCTCAATTCATTATTCAAATGCTACAGCTTTATCAGAAATAAGATTGCTAAGAATCTTATTTACCCTACTCTATCACAGCACATAAAATTTCAGATACTAAGGCTCAATTTGCTTGCAGGAAAATAATTTATTTAGAAAAAAAAATTTAATTTGTTTTTAGAAAAATAAATTATTTACTACTGATAATCCATCACCAAAAATACTGGAAAATATTTTTCTGTGCCTTGTCTAATGACTAGAAAATCTCACTTCTCAAGTTTAGACCAATCAAACAATTTGAATCAACCAGGCCTACTCAATCAGACGAACTGACACTACTGAACAGTCCGGACCACTCAGCTCGCTGATACAACCAACCCAACTAGATTAATTGATTTGTGTGCAATTAGACCACCAATACCAACCTACCCAATCAGACTGTTTAGACCAACTTGACTAGATCAATTGGCTTGCTCAACATGCTAGGCACCATTGACGCACTAACATACTGACACACTTAGACCAACTAGCTCTCCTGACACGCCCATACCAACTGGTCCGCCTATTTTCCCAGAGTGACTAACTTGTCTAGCCTGCTTAGACTGACCAGCCCATCCGACACACACAAATCAACTGATCCATGTGGCCCACTTGACCTGATCAGCCTGCATGAATGTAAGGAAGACTAGAGGATAAAGAGGTCTTATGCAAAGCTTGTGAATAAGTGAAAAAGATGACTTTCACTCTTTTATAAAGAAAGTCTTTTTTTTAAAAAAAATGCCTCTTAGTAAAAGAATTTTTCATTTACTAAAAAAATTCTATTAACTACGATTTCCTGTTGCAGTAAAGAATAAAAAATTAAGAATTATTTTTTTGAAAGAAAAAAAAAACCTTAAAAGAAATGGAGCTTAAGAAGTATTAGTCATAATTACAAAACTATCACTCAAAAAATTACATAATCAAGTACATAAATGCTGTGAATGACAAAGAAAAATGAGAACGAATCTCATATAAGAGTGTGGAAAAACCTCTACATCCATGTCGATATTCCTGAAAATGTCCCATTCTTTAACATTTGTCATGGAAAATGCTGATAACGGTTTCTTATCACCTATGAAAGGAGAAACAGCAGTAACAGATAAAAGAAATCATGCATACAGAAGTCTCTATGAAACAAATTGGAATGCTTTCTTAAAATATAAATTAGTATAAATGTTGAACTTTATAAATTGAAGTTGTAGCAAGTATTTGAACCTTTTCTTCATAAGGCACATGAAACTGTAACCAATGAAAAAGATACATGAGAGTATAAAGTTCAGGTTGCCTTAATTTTAAGGATCAAATATCACTAAATAGGAAGCAAGGAATGAGATTTTACAAAATAAAAAAAATTGTCAAGTGTACAGTCTTACCCCATGGAGGTGGAGCAAAGAGTCCTCTAATTTCCTCTGCATCTAATCTAGGAACAAGCTCAATCAGCAGGCAGTCATTTAACCATCTGCGAGACCGCCTGTTACTAACCTACAAAATTGTTGTTTAAGCAAGATTAAGGTAGGAGAAAGAAATGTTTAAAAAAAACATATGAGCCAAAGACCTATTGTAAGATAGAGTTAGTTTTCATAATTGTGAGATAAGCCTGACGAATAACGTCACACTTATTCTTGCATGGTTATCATAATCGAATGTTCATGGTTCAAATTAGGAGGCATTTCGTTTCAAACGCATGGTTGAATTTAAATCGATGAAAACCTATTCCAATATGATTCGAATTGGACCAATTCAATTCGAAATTTGTGATTCTGATTCCTATAATTGGGTTAATTCCACTTACTCCAATTAAAAATATTATATAAATTTAGGGTTAAAATTGGACCAATTCTTCGGTGGACATTTTCTATGCCAGCATTCCTTCCTCGTTCGTGTCTTCTTCGACAACATCTTCTTTGTCGGCATATTCTTCATGTTCAGGCATTGTCCTCAATAGATGTCATGGACCAGCATACCACTTCAGCAGAGGACATAGGCAGACAGAGACTACTACTTCATCAGCTTCTTCTTGGAGTGTCTTCGATCAGATGAGGTCTCCACACCTCATCCTTCAGCAATTGAGGTTGACCAACTGGCATTTTCAAAAGTCAACTACTTCAGTGGATGTTGCTGCTTTGACAGTTTCTTCGTGCCTTCAACTGGACACCTTCTCCCAATCCTTAACACCTCTCAGAGGATGTCAATCAGGAGCAAGTCGAATTATTTTTAATTTTTTGTATCCACTCCCTCCCTAAACAAATTGCAATCCATAATACTCTTATCAAAGTCAAGATAGTCTCTATGGTAGCTCATGATATTACACCATCTATTCAATCTATTTTCTTTGTGAAACTAATGGCATCATCTGAGATCAGTAACTATAATGTTCGTCAACAGACAGAACTATGATTGCGAAGCTTCACAAAGATGAACAATCGCAATTTTGAGGAAAAATAACATTATGGAGTGGATATTTAATAAGCTTCTAAAAAAAACGATACCTTGCCAGCCAAGCTTTCAAGAATGTCAATTTTTTTTTCGATTAACTGGCCTCTTGACATGCGCGCATCGCCTTCAACCAAATGAATAAAAAAAAAAAAGGTTAACAAACTAATTATGGGCACGAACGCGAAAGATTCAATCGGAATCAACTGAGGATATATAATAAACAATCCAAATCAAGAGACAAATCCTGAAAAAGCGACAGGAACGATTAGGGGTGAAACGAAAGGGTCGAACCTTTTCGTGAATCGAAGATGGAATAGTGGAGTCTGTCGTCGACTACCCCTGCCATGATCGGAGCTTCTTCGAGAAAACACCAGAGATCGCCGGCCCCGAGAAACGCAGATCAAACGGCGGAATTACGTTACGACCTAATCCAGACCAAGAGAAGCGAAAGGCGCAAGGGGGCAAACTTCTCCACTATACGGTAGTAGATCCAGCCAAGGAATATTCCGTGTCCGGTTCGATGAAGAAACCGGGTCCGGTCGAGTCTAGCGAACCGGAGTATTTTACTTCGTGTTAACTTTGAGCAATTTACGGGTGTACTCGTGGTCGAATTTGTCGCGGACAAATCAATCTTTTTCCGAGTCTGTTCCTTGGATGTAAAATCATTTTTATTTTTAAAAAATTAAAATTTTATTGATCCTAAAATTGTATTTTATGTAGGACCCAGTTTTGCCGCTGCATTCTGCATGTAACAAGACTGAGTGCGTGTGAGCTGTGGAACTATTTCTCCATCACTGCACTGCACTCCCAGCGCATCCATTGCTCTGGAGCTGCCTGTTTTCACTCCACGAGCTACTTAATGCATGCCTCAAATCTATTGAAAGGCCCGAGGTTGTCAGAAGGTGATCTTCTTTGAGATTCTGAACCGAAAGAGTCCAAATGACAAACTATACTGATCGACCTTCACATTTAATCTTAAATGAGCATGAATCTAATTTGTATTTAATTAGCAAATTAAGGCCTAAAGGATGGTGACTAATCTGGAAATGGTCTGGACTTTACCCTGCCTGTTAAGAGCCCGGTTGGGATATGTTCTGGGCCCATTGGGCCCTGTTTTATAAAAAAAACATTTTTAAAACTTTAAACTGGCTTTAGTATTTTAAAATTATAAAAATGCTAAAATAAATACCATTTAAAATATTTTTTTTAAAAAAATCAATAATTGATACTTTATATTAAGTGAAAAAATAGTGCACTGAAAAAAAAGCCTATTAATCTTCACTTTTCCCTAGAGTAGGCAAAGAATCGTGCTGTGCAAAGTGGAGTGCTGCCAAATTCCGATGTTCCAAATGCTACTTAAATAGTCTCACTATGCCCTTACAATGTGCTCATTCATTCATTAAATTATTCATGGGCTATGTTTCTTTCAATGCAGTGCGATAGATGGTGCCTCGAGCTATTCTATTTCATATTTTACCATCTACGATCAAAAGACCATTTGTAGGATGATGACTATCACGGCTTTATATAAAATCTAACATTTATTTGGATGGATCTTAGCATTTTCTGATTTAATTTGATGATTGGTGTTAAATTTTTATGGAGTCGGTTATCTTAGAGATTAGTTGGCTAGCCAGATATTTAGATTAAAAAAAATAATCAAACATTAGATTTGGTGTAGTTAGATTGGTCAAGTAGAGTCGTAGAGTCAAGGTGATAGTTGATACCTAATAAATGATTGTTAAGTATTTTCTATTGTTTTTCCTGTTTAAATTATGCCATTAAAATATTAAAAAAAACTTAAAAGGATTTCAGAGTTCTATCTAATTCCGTCTAAATTGGGAAAACGACTAGCTGGGAACGTGACTCTGCGATTGACTGGATGTACACTCCGTGTTATCTTATAAAACTAGGAGCGTTAGTGCCGAAACAGGAAAAGAGTCTTCAGCGTTGATTCTCCAACGCTTAAGTCAGTGATCGGTGTATAAGAAGAATATCAGTAAAAAAACAATAGTAATGAGCGTGTAAAAATATGAAGTATCGCATACCTCCATCTGTAGTGAAGACTCTTTTATAGTACACTATAGTATCTGTGCGCACATCCCAAAATATATACATGCTTTCCAAAATATTATAGGAAAAAATAAGTCAAAAGTGTGTATAACACATTTTCTTAAACAAACATGCAAATATCTGAAATTACAAGGAGAAAATTTTAAAGTATGATTTATTTGCAGGTCATTCTTTGTTGTCGATGGTACAAATTTTTAAAAACCTATCCTTTATTCGGCTCTACTTTCATCAGAGAGGCATATTATGTCCAATCGGACCTAGGGTCCGATCGGCTAAGACGGTGGGCTAAGTAATTTAGTATTTGGTTCTTGACCTCGGCTGTAAGTTTTGAAGGGTGACTGCTTAGTTGGTTTGGTCGGCCTTTCACATCTGACCGACTCTAGAGGCTTGCTCGGTCATCAGCAATTTACGGTTTCAAAATCCAACTGACCTTGCGACTTTGACTATTTGACTATGACCTCTATGTCAGTCGGTTTTCACTATTTTAATCATATCACTCTTGTAAAACTCACGGCCACAGTATCTAAATTATTCATGAATATAAAATAATATAATATTTCAGCTAATAGATTCGCTGAACATAGTTGGATCGGCATAATTAGAAACAAATCGTTCTCATTTGGTTTCAAAATCTACCAAATATAGGCTTAAGTTAGG
>JBBMJZ010000075.1:1091382-1114027 GCA_037833815.1 Zingiber zerumbet
TGATAGACGTTTGAAAGTTGCGTACACCCATCAGGTAACCTCTTTCAATCGTGAAGATGGAGTTTTTGAAGTGAAGATTGGATACTCCCGTGAAATGCGAAAAGGAGGTAATACGCAAATGACACAACTTCGCCTTCAACATTGTAGTTGTGGAAAATTTCAGGGGGCGAAGATACCTTGTTTGCATGCAATAGCAGCATGTATGACAACTGGAAGAGATTATTTTGTCTATATAGATGCTGTGTATTTATTGTCAACTGCAATCAAATGCTATAGAAGTAGTTTTCATCCCTTGGGTAATGAGGCCTATGGCCAATTATGGAAGGTGATGATGGTTGATGCCTAATACCTGACCCAAACACAAAGAGAAAAAAGGGTAAGCTAGCGGGAAGAAGGAGAAATGAGATGGATATTGGACCATCCACAAGCAGAGTGCAACATTGGCGACGGTGTGACCAACCTGGACATAATAGAAAAACTTGTCCACATGTTTGATTCTTTTTGTTCATGTGTAACTTCAAATATTTTGTAACTTTGTAAGACATGCATTTTTTAATTAACTTTATAAGACATTATTTTTTTGGGGGAAGGTAAATGTATTATACTTCTAAAAAGAATAAAATATAATCATATGATGGCTACAAAGTGCATAAGAGGTTTATGACTTTATATGACACTATTACATAAACATCACTCATCATGATCTCACTAGTGTTTACAAAGTACCAAACATGACTTGGACTTTGTATGATACCCGAGCATATCACAAAGCATTACCACACATTACAAAAGAATCACTTGATATCTACAAAGTGTCAAACATGAACTTGGACTTTGTGAAATATCCTCTCAAAGCAAGGAACAACATTCTCAAATTGACTCATGTTACGTGCGTTCCATACGAGATAAATCATGGAAGATAAGGCAAGATGTCTTGCTTTCATTTGCCACCCTTTACCTTTATAATGTTGTCGAAATGTATCAAGAAAAGAGGCCACATCAGTGATGTCAAAAGTGATACCCATCCATGTCTTAACTTTATCAAATAGAGGTTTGACAATCTCACAATCAAAGAAAATATGATTATTGGATTCATCTTGTTGGTGGCATAATGCACATAATTTGTTGGGCTCATAAGGGATGATGTCCGCCGTTCTTATTTATATTGATACTATATTTGAGGCATATATCCAACACTACTAACCTATGTTGGGTACTTAAGCTTTCTCCAGAGATGATCTTGTAATCTTTACAAATCCTTCTATCCCCCTTCTTAACCATAAGAAAGTTAATTTGTGATTTATTATTCACACTTTTAAACATGACCAAGTATTCTTCTCTTTTCTTAAAAAAAGTATTGGCTAATATAAGGTCATATGTTATCACAAAATCTAATATAATTTTCCTTCTTCATTTTTCGTTCCAAACCCATGACTCTTATGTATCCTCTCATATTCTTCATTTTTCATCCCGACATATCCATTTAGATTACCTTCTATTAAAATCATTTCATTTGGCGAAATATTTTGTAATACTTCATTTAGGTTGTCCCAAAACCTTGATTTAGTAACTTCATTTAATTGTACTTGCGGTGCATATATAATAATTACGTTCATAGTTTTCGCCACTATTATTTCAAAGGCTATAATTCTATCTCATTTTTAACTACCCCTACAACTTTATCCTTTAATGAACTATCTACAACAATACTCACTCTTTTTTTTTTATTTTATTCTTTTTTGTGTACCATAACTTAAAACCTGAGTTCTCTATAATCTTTGTCTTCTCGTCTACCCATTTTGTCTCTTGTACACACAAAATACTAAGGGGGCATTTGGTTTGTTTGTATTTTCATTTCATTTTCTAGAAAATCATATTTTTTTATTTTTCAGAAAATGACTTTTCCGCGTTTTTCGTTTTCTTAGAAAATGCTCTCTCTTTTTATTGAAAATGAATGTGGAAAATGCAAACCAAATGTATTTTCTATTTTCTCAGAAAATGAAAATAGAGAACAACATGGAAAATGCAAACCAAACGCCCCCTAATTCTTCTCATAATCCTTGCATTTGCTACCTCCGGTGATTTACTAGTGAGAGTTCCTATGTTTCATGCTCTAAATCTTAGACTATTAGTTTTCCTATAATATTTTTTTTATCCCACCTATGATGTGAGGATTCTTGTCTATTTAACACTATACTCAAATTCTTATAAAAATGTACCAGTCCTTGCTGATACTTTATAGTCGGACCTTGCAATACGAACTCTTACATATTTTGTACTACACCTGAGTTCTAAATATGTAACAGTCCTTCCTGAAACATTACAATGGGATCTTACAATGTGTTCCTTCCGTTCAAGAACCTAGCATTATCATTATATATATATATATAGTTAAAATATTTAAAAGCACATAATTCTATTTTAAAGATACTAGCGATTAACTAATCACCTTACGTGTAAACAATTAGTAAAAATGTAAACAGAGTTGATTTGATTTTTACAGAGATAGTCTAAGAACATTTTTAATCATTCACAGTTAGGTTGACAACAAAAAATACAATTAATTCTGTGAATTGGCTCCATTTCGCTACCTTTTTTTGCTGCTCATCCTGCTCTGTTCCTGGTCCCTGTGGATGCCTCCCTGCACAAAAGCTGGTACGTCACTACCACTTATTTACGAAATCAGGGAGAATTAATATTTATTCGAAGTTTAAACTTCAGTCGAACCGAGTTCAGTTGCAAAAGGTAACGAGCCATGGGTTTCGTTTTCCAACTTTTGGTGGCTGTCCCAACCATAATTTTCATCGTCTCCCATTGTATTGAAGTTGGTTTTGCGAGAATTGACAGTCTGAATTTCATTGGTATAACGCGAATCTCTTGGCTTTTCTTTGTCCTCTTCTTCTCGGTGGTCCGCACTGTCAACTACTCCAATACACAATTATGCATCCACACTGCTTTTAACTTGTAGGGCGGATCCAAAAGAGTAAACTTCTCCTCTGTTTCCTCTTGGATTCTTCTATGGATGGCCTAAATGCTCGCCCTCAGTTAAACACGAAAAGTTTCATTCCTTTACACAATTTTCAGCACCATGCATCCATTCTGGCAAAGTTGGCGAGGTGACAAACACCCACTCCTACCTCAGCATCTGCTTTTGATGAAATAACATATTAAAGGCCACAATGCCCTTGCCATTGTGATGTTCAGTTTGAGCAATTTGCTGCAGTACGCACCTTTTAAGCAAATCCCTGCTTGTTTCATAAAAGATCATATGAGGCGACTGGCAGCTGAACTTTGCACGTGCCAATCGATCAGCTGCACGTGTCAAACCAATTAGAAGTTTAGGCGAAGAAACTAGGTGTTGGTTTTCATTTCAGGTGAGCGAACTTACTTCCTCATTACTTAAAGCTGCCTTTCGTTCTTCCAGATGTCAAATAATATGCAATCATAGGTACTGACCCAAGTGAAATTTGTTCAACTATGTGAACTGCACTCCACCCACCAAAAATTTGTTAGCGACAAAGCTTTATAATAAGCACAAACAGGTGGTTTGTTTTCCTTGGAAGGTTTTGGCCTTTGGGGATGGAAGAAATTTGTCCACCATCTCTTTCCTTACCCCACCTAAATGTCCTAACCTGGAGCCATTGTAGCTTATGATCTGTCGAATCTTTTATTCTTCTTTTATTTCTCCAGTTACTGTGCCTTTCTTTTTGAAAGGAAGAAAAAATAAATAAAATTTAATTTTGTAATGAGATGATTAAACGTTTTTAGTACATGTACCACTAGTTTATAGACACACTTAACTTTCATGGAGCCCATTTCGCCTATATATGTTTGTTGAGCATTTAATGAATAACTTTGTGTAACCTATTGAAAAAATATCAATCATAATTTTAATTTTATATGTAGTCTTTAATCATAAAAAATTTATTTCTACTCATTGTATATAAAGTTTTATTTGCTTCAACTTCTTCATGCAAATATTGTTACCTAATTATCTCTTAGATTTTTTAGGTATAAAAGGTCCAAAAATGAGTATTACTCTTAAAATCAGCACTTTAATCAAGTATATTTTCTATAAAATTGAGCACGATTTTTTTTTCTACTTTAATATAATTTTTCCTAAATTTAGTATCATTTTAAAAAAATCTAGTATATTTTCTATCCACTTGAGTCACATTTAAAGAAAATCTAGTATATTTTATATCCATTTAAGGTGAAAAAAGAATCGTGCTCAATTTGATAGAAAATAAGCACTTTATACTATAACCGAGTGTATTTAAATTCAGCACTTTAAACTAGAATCAAGTATATTTTATATTAAATTGAGTACGACTTTTTTCCTGTTTAATATAATTTTTTCTCAATTCAGTATCGTTTAAAGAAAACTTAGTATATTTTCTATCCAATTGAGATGGAAAAAGTATCGTGCTTAATTTGATTGAAAACATAATAGATTCTAATTTAATGTACTGAATTTAAGATAAACTATATTTATTTTTATACTTTTATACTTAAAATATCTAGGATAATTAAATAAATATATTTGATTAGAAAATAGAAGTAAAAGTTTTTTTTAATAAAAATTATATATAAAATTTTATTTATCGATGGAAACTGCATGTAAATTTTTCCAAATAACTTTGATGCAGCAAGTCAACAAAATGGATTGCTTAATAGAACACTAATGGGGTCAAGTTAATCTTATACTGGATTTCGTTATTTCCATAATATTTTTATATGTTACCCCAGGCAAAATGCCGAAGGCTAGAGGAGTTTTAGCTTTTACGATAGAGCAGTTAATTATTATAAATAATGTGATGATGCGACGCGTGACAACATTATTATTTTTTTATAAACAATATGTATTCTACTATTTGAATCGGTTAATTTTAAAATGATTAATTTACTCTTATAAAAAAATTTTAATCATCCGAGTAAATCAGAAAGTAATCATTATTTGATTATCTATTGCAAGATAGCACGATAATTAATCACCTAATGAGTAATGGGATAACACGTGGTAAAAAAGTGATTCGTTCGCCCCCAGCATTCTCATCAATCCGTCCTTAAATCAATACGGAGGAGGTAAATCACGGATGACTACTAGCCATTAGTGTAAATGGACAAGACATAGGGGAGGTTATGCTCGATCACATTGAGTTTTGACCCCAAGACTTCATATGGTAACACCTCATTTCTTAACTATCGCACTGTCTAGAGAGGAGATGAGTAATGAGATAACAGCTCAATAGCATCGTAGCGGTCCGTTATGATTATTAAAACGTGTTACGAGATTGATGAACTATATTTATTTTTCCTAGTGGATAATAATTTGGCGACTTGAGTAAAATAATTGCTTACTTTTTTTTTCGAGTTGAGGGCTACAGCCTACAGCGGACCATATCCTATGACCTTCCCCTAAACCTCCCTCCCCTCTCCGCTCCCGAGTTCCGACCGACGCCCGTCACATTTCGACCTCGGACACCGTCGCCGCTCGTAATGGCGATCCGATTCGGCATCAGTAAGCCATTTGGAATTTCGTGATTTTTTGCAGAAAAGGATAAGTAGTAGCTCCTTTTGGTGAGGGCGGCGGAGCGCCGCCTGTCGTCGTCGGCCGTGTGGATGGGCGACTTCTTGGAGTTTTGATGGAAGTTGCTCTTGTAATTTTTGAGTCGATATATGGAGGTGAAGCCTTCGCTTCCTCGTGGGGTTGCTGCATTTCGTGGGTTGGTCGTGGCGCTTCAGGTACGCTAGTTTGGTCACTTGATCTCTGAGATTGCTGAAGTTCTAGGGAACTTTTTACGCTGTGGGCGAGAAGGATACCAGACAAACTTATCGTATTGAGAATTGGGGCAGCCTGTTTGACTTGCTTCGTGATCCTGGAGAAATTTGTCAATGCGGTGTGGGAAAGGGATTGGTTGGGTTTGGGTTTAACTGATTGTTTTTGTGGGACAGAAACTGTCTCCCTGGATAGTTTAAGTCCGCTCGTAGTATCTGATCAGAGTAACTTCGGTTACAGCAAGCTGTTTCGTTTGTAGATCGTATTGATATCCTTTACCCTCCTGATTTTCTCGTATTGTTTCTGCTGAAGCTTAATCTGCTTCCTTATCCTTTGGGAGAAATTATCTTTATTTTTTTTTCTTTTATCGGATCACTCTACTCTGTTGAGAGCCTGCAGTGCGATCCTTTTGGTATCTTGGATACCTTCCTTTTCACATGCTTTATATTCGTTTTTTTTTTCCAATACGTGCGTGGTCTTTAAGATAATTTTTGCCAAACACGAAATCATACAATGTATCTACTACCCCGCTTTACAGATAGTGTTGCTCCTGGTGAGTATTGGTGGCACTGGTGCAACACCTCAAGACAGCAAGCCTCAGCTTGGACAACATTCTGAAGTTTGGGAGAAAGATGTTTATCGCACCCATTCATGCATCCATGATGACATACTGCACCAGAGGCGGCAACCTGGAAGGAAAGAATACTCGGTTACTCCTCAAGTTTATCGTGAGTCCAGTATGTCAGATTCAGTACATCGGGGAAGGTCTTTGCTTGGCATCTCTGCATCATCTTCAGCACAAAAGAATGCAAAACAGCCTATCCGTATATTTCTAAACTATGACGCTGTTGGGCATACTTCCGACAGAGATTGTCGAAATGTTGGAGACTTGGTAAAGGTAATAAGTAGCAAGTGTATTATTTTCCAACTGTGCAATCAGGCCTTCAGTTTTTTTGGCATAAATTAGTCTTCTCTGGTATTGTCAGCATGGTGAACCTCCTGCAGCATCAATTCCTAGGATTCCCTTGTGCAATTCGCTAAGAGATCAGCCAGTATTTGCAGATTGTTGGTACAACTGCACTTTGGAGGATATTCCAGGGGAGGACAAAAAGAAACGTCTTCAGAAGGTATTGTTTTAGCTACTTCATAAGATGTTCACTAAACTTTAGGAGTTTCATTCTGGAAGACATAAGATGCAATTTGATGCCATCTTGAACTTCAACCTAGCCATATAGTTACTATGATGGTTTGAACACTTTTAGTCAATTGTCCAACATTGTTTATGGCAATTATGATGGATTGTGAACCAAAATTAACATGATACACTAGTGGTGCTCATATAGTAAGTGATGGGCTAGTTGTATGATTCATTGGCCTCTATAAGCCTGCTAATTTTTTCCTGAACTTATGCATTCTATTCACATCTCACATGCCTCATGCTATTAAGTTAATCTTTAGGTTCTCTTATTAGGTTGAGTTATTAGAATTCATATTTGAAGGAATCTAGTGTTAGTTTTGAGCAAAGGAATGGGCTACTTGTAATTGGAGAGCTGGCAATTGCCATTGGATATACATGCCAATACAAAATGTTTTAGTGTATAGAATTTGGGCCTTGACATGGATGTCAACAGGCAACCAGTGAACATGATGACATCTTGGTTTAGCCCCACATCTGAAGTCTGATGATTGTCATCCTGTTGAGCATATCCATATTATGTTGTTTTCTTGACTCACATGGTCGGATTATTTAATTAAGGGTAACTTCTCTTATCATGTTCAATATGCATACTAATAAAATTAGATGGAAACTACATCAAGGCAAAAGAGTAGGTTGATGTAAGAGACAATACATTCTGTTGGTTTTAATGTCTTTTCAAACCATAGAAAACGTTTATTGAATGTGGCATACCACCAAATGGTCTCCTTGTTGGAGAAAAGCAAGCATGCTTGTTCTTACAATGAGAGATGCTTTTTTTTTTTAACTACATCTTGCTCATCTAGATGTCAAAATAAGAAATGATCAACTTTCAGAGGATTTAATGTTTGCTTAATAAACTATTTGAATCGGAAACTCATGAAATTTGTATTATTATTTCACTAGTGCGAATTTGGTGCAACACAAGAATAAGTAATTGCATATTGTGAAATAAATAGTTTCATACACATAACAGAACTCATGAAGAGGAAATTTATTAAGCAAAAGATGATTAACATGGGGGCTAATATCCCTTTTAATGACTCCAACTCAAATAATTGGAAATAAATTAAATATTGTTGTAAAGAGTGATCCTATCCTAAGACGGCTCAATCAAACTTTGAACAAATCTCATATTCTCTAATTATCAAAATTATCAAATCAAAACTAACAAAATTAACTTGTTCTCCTAGATATATCAAAATAAATTTTCACAAAGTGTGATATTGTTAAAACTTAAATTCGAGTTTGCATTAGGATCCTTAATATTTAGCAATCAATGTTGGATAACATTTATTGGACAATTTCATCCCAAGGTTATGAGATTTATATAAAATAAATATTCTAGGTTTTGCTTTTATTTGCTCCACATATTATTTTGTTTTGGATGAATTATCAAATTATGAGTGTAAGTGGAATAAAAGGGATTGTTGTGGGTAATCTATATCTATCTCTGTACCATATGAAAGTTTCTGAGATTTCTCCTATCTATTAGTTCATTATTTTTATAAGATGCCTTTTATTTTATTCCATCATAGTTTCCATTTTTATTGAAAAACGGCAATAAAACTCAAAATTGCTCGACTCACACACACATATTATATAACTCCAAAATGATAGACCAGATCCCATTGTTCACAACACACACACACACACACACACACACACACACACACACACACACATACACACACATACACATATGTATGCATATTATATAACTCCAAAATGATAGACCAGATCCCATTGTTCACAAATCATAGCATTGCAAGCATAATGGTGAAATAGGATATCCTTTAAAGAAAGAAAAATAATGAAATGAACATTTTTTAACTCATGGTCACTTTCCCAAAGTTTTCTTTGAAATTAAAATTCAAAATTCTATTGTCAAGCTAAACAAGAGTCTGCATGCCCATTTATATATTAAAATTGGAAATCTAGAATGTAGTAGTAAAATTCAATGATATGTAAACTGCTTGAAAATGGTTGAAACCTATTCAAAACTAACATCTTTGTATATTTCATTCATTTGACCCCTTCTTAGTTTGAACTTGGGCACTATTTCATTCTAAATACTGGTAGCTATACTCAAATTTCCATTTTTGAATTAATGTTTAATTATTTTTGTTCATTAAAATCTTCAATAGGCACTTGGCCAAACTGCACAGTGGTTTAAAAGAGCTTTAGCTATTGAACCCGTCAAGGGAAATTTGCGGTTAAGTGGATATTCCGCATGCGGACAGGATGGTGGGGTGCAAATTCCCCGTGAATATATTGAAGGTATCTATCCTCAAAGTTCTATATATGGCTTAGTTTCAGTTTAGGTGTCCTGTCTTCAGTTGCTCTATACAATGCAGATGGTGTTGCTGAGGCAGATCTGGTTCTCTTAGTAACTACCAGACCCACAACTGGCAACACTCTTGCTTGGGCAGTAGCATGTGAGAGAGATCAGTGGGGTCGTGCAATTGCAGGTGCTATTTATGCAACAATTCAATCATCATTCACAAACTTCTTAGTGATTGTCTGAAATTATTCTATGTATCTATTTTTATTCTTAACTTTATGCATTTTGTAGGCCATGTAAATGTGGCACCTCGTCATTTAACTGCTGATGCAGAAGCATTGCTTTTGGCTACATTGATGCATGAGGTTGGTAGGTGCTCCACTAAAGAGGTTTACGCCATATGCTTGGTAACTGATGGGAATCTGACTTCTTAGGTTATTCATGTCTTGGGTTTCGATCCTCATGCCTTTGCACATTTCCGCGATGAGAGAAAAAGAAGGCATAAGCAGGTGTGCTTTTTTTGCAGCTGTTAATAATTTTAAACCTATTCTGTTAGTCTGTAACAGCAGCTCTCTACCTTTGATATCCATGACTCCCTGTCTGGTTTTTAGGTCACTATACAAATTAAGGATGAGAAGATTGGGCGCATGGTCACACATGTTGTCCTACCTCGAGTTATTATGCGTGCTAGATATCATTATGGTGTAAGCTGAAGTTTTGAGAATCAGTTTAGTTATCTGAAATTTAAGATTATGCATTCTCTCACAGTACAATTTTCATCTTATGCCAGGCATTTTCTGAAAACTTCACTGGTTTGGAGTTGGAAGATGGAGGTGGTCGTGGTACATCAGGTGCTTTTTTGTTCATGAGTACTGTTAGTTTTCCATTTGATGCCACTAAACTGGTGTGCCAATGATGCTAAAATATATGGCAGGTTCTCACTGGGAGAAAAGGCTTATGATGAATGAAATTATGACAGGATCGGTTGACACAAAATCTGTAGTTTCACAGATGACATTGGCTCTCTTAGAGGATAGTGGATGGTATCAGGCTAATTATAGCATGGCAGAATGGCTTGATTGGGGTTGGAACCAAGGAACTGAATTTATTACATCTCCTTGCAACCATTGGAAAGGGGCATATCATTGCAACTCTACACAGTTGTCTGGTTGTACATACAATCGGGAAGCAGAAGGGTACTGTCCTATTGTTAGTTATAATGGGGATTTGCCAAAATGGGCTCAATATTTCCCACAGGCTAATAAAGGTATGGTTGGATTCTATGAAATTTTGATCCTGTCTCTAAATGATGTTCTTTATCTTTCATTGTCTCATATAATAACTAAATTACCAATTAGTCATGACATGGATCTTGTCTCACAACTTCTGTTGTGCACTGAAATATAAAACTTGAAGAGAATTGATTACATAGCATAATAGATACACATGGTGTTTATTTTCGGATATAGTGTGGCCAACTTCCCTTTGTGAATGACTTTATTTTGTCATTATAAACCAAATTAATCCTTTAATATATAACATGTACAAGCTTCAGTATTATGTTTTTCTGTGGCTTTTACACATACCACTTTAATGCAGGTGGACAATCATCTTTGGCAGACTATTGTACCTATTTTGTTGCTTATTCTGATGGTTCATGTACAGACAGCAGTAGTGCAAGAGCATCAGACAAGATGTTAGGTGAAGTCCGAGGATTTAACTCCAGGTAAGATGACAAACAATTAACCAATATTTAGTTGCTTGTTATTTTTCTTATTGGGAAGTGGTTAGGTAAGCAAGTGCATCAAAACAATTGTATAAAAAATATATGATTGAAGCATTTTAACTTTGAAGCAGTAGGTAAACTTATACTTTGAGTATTTTTTTTTCATCTTCTAATATGCTACATACTCGTCAGATGTATGGCTTCTTCATTGGTGCGTACAGGCTTCATTAGGGGATCTATCACCCAGGAAAATGGCTGTTATCAACATAGATGCAGCAACAATACTTTAGAGGTAGATGATTCTTTATATTGCATATTTTTTCTTTTATTTTTATTTCCATTCTTTTGTTTGATTCTTTATATTGCATATTCTGCCATTTTTGGAAGAGCAGTAAAGATATGGAACACCGATATGTTATATTCCTGTGTTATGGACTCATTTAAGTGCATTAATGTATTGTTTGGTTGGGAGTACGCCTCGAAGACAAATCAAAGTAGCAGAGGGTGAGCTGTAGCTATATGTTCTTTGTTATCTTAATACATTGCTTGTTGGTCTTTTTGCATATTTATGTATACTTAGTTCCTTTTGTTGATGCAATTCCCAGTATTAGCATTATTATTATACATGGTTTTGTTCAGTGGTATAAATCCCTCCAATATTTGCTTTATTTTATTAACATCAGCATGGTTCCTGCAATGATTTTTTTGTTCAACAAACTTGTTTAAATAATTATCATATGTGTTATTTGTTTGTTGATGTTTCCATACAACATATAACCTGTTTTTTATCATTTGCAAAAAATAAAAAAAAATCTAGTTCTTTTGTTTTTTTGTCTAGGTTGCTGTGGATGGTATCTGGAAGATGTGCCCTGAAGCTGGTGGTGCTGTTCAGTTTCCTGATTTTCATGGTAAAATTCTTTTCTGTGCTTAATCAATCCATATAATAATGTTCACGGACAATTATATTCAAACTTGATGTTGCAGGTGAGCTGATATGCCCTCCATATCACGAGTTATGCAGCCATCTGAATGTAAATGGACAGTGTTACAACTCTTGTAGTTTTAATGGTGATTGCATTGATGGGAAGTGTCAGTGCTTTCTAGGGTTTCATGGCAATGACTGCAGCAAAAGTAGGTTTTACATGGTTATGCCCTTTTCCTCATCCAGTTACTAGGAGTTTAATTGGCTAATGAAGAGCTCCAGTAGTTTAACTACATTTGTGTCCATCTCAACCACATACTGCAATGTCTTGACATCCATACCAAGGATATTTCTCATGTTTACTTTATATTTATTCAAGAGAAATGCTTTACAACTGCATGATTAAGCTGTAGTTGTCAAATGGCTGAATTGTGTTTTTCCTGTTAACCATGCTTGTCTGTTCCCAAGTTTGAGAGAGAACTTTGAGACTAGTTATGCAAATCCCATCTCATAATTTTGAAAAGCTGAATAAGTACCTTTTGGAAGTAATGTAGAATATCATTGCCACTTATTTTCTACCGAGTGTGTACAGTTTCCCACCCTAACTTCAATTAATTAAATATGCAACTTCTTCTGAGGCAGCAATTAATTGAATATGTTTTACTGAATATCTACAATATTCCTCCCTAAGCTTAGTGAGTTAATTATACAACATTACAAAACTTATGCTTAATAGTCATGTTTCATTGTCATGCACTAATGCTCTGGAGCAATCTGATGCTTCTTCTTGGGCTTTTTGGTTAAAATACAGCTGCTTCTGTTGCCCTGTACACTATTGTGGTCACAAGATCATGATATCCTTAGTGCTTGTTAATGCTAATTAATTGCTAACAAATTTTACTCTGTCCATACTTTTCACTTAATAAACAGTGCTTCCTGTGCAGAATCATGTCCAAGGAAGTGTAGTGGACAGGGCATGTGCCATCCAGATGGCATTTGTGTGTGCAAAAGTGGGTGGACTGGAATTGACTGCTCTACAGGTAGAACTTGCCTTTGTTTTATGATCCTGAATTCTACTGCATTTCAAAACTGGTTGCTGATGCCTTTGATAGAGAACATGGTTTCAAAAAGCACATGGGGGCAAGGCTGGAGATGGTTGAGTCATTACTTAGCCTATATGTTGTATGCTAATGCATAAACCAACATAGCCTATATATTGTATACTAATGCAGAAACCAGCACATGCAGTTCATATTAAACAAACATCTAAGAATACTTCTATTGATAGCCCAGTTACTTGTACAGTGTAATGTCTAAGTTTACATCCATAATATTTTATATCAAAATCATTAACTTAACTAATCCGTATGAAAGAAAAATAAGACATGCCATATATTATTTAAATGATTGATCTACCAATGCCATATATTATTTAAATGTTTGATCTACCAATTACATAAATGATACACTTATAATGGATAAAACATATAATAAATATCAAAACACAGAAATATTAAAAGGGTGAATGCTTACAATTACTAGGGTTTATCTATATCACTAAACCATTTTACAAAAAGCTTCACTGTATTGATCCATATAAGAGAAAATTTATGTGTTATTGTACTCATCATTTGGTATGCCATTCTAGACACTCACTGCTCATCCTTCCTCTAGTTTGATCTTTGTGATTTATTTTGAATTCATCCATATTTGTGATGGCACATATTATTTTTCAAAACCATGGTAGCTGTAGTGAGTGAATATAATAACTGAATCCCCAATGCATGTTTTTGAAGCTGTATGTGACGAGCAGTGCAGTTTGCATGGAGGAGTCTGTGACAATGGCGTCTGTGAGTTCCGCTGTTCGGATTATGCAGGTTATACTTGTCAGAAGAGCACGAGATTGCTGCCAAGCCTCTCTATCTGCAGTGATGTGCTAGCTCGGAACATTTTTGGACAACACTGTGCACCGAATGAACCCAGCATAGTGCAGCAGCTAGAAGCAGCAACAGTAATGCCTAACTACAACAGATTAATGCCAGGTGGACGAACTCTTCTTAGTATTCTTGACAATGGCTACTGTGCAGCTGCCGCAAAACGACTCGCCTGCTGGGTGGGTATTGCTTTTTCTTTGGACCTGAAAAATGTTAAATTTTTTTTAGTTCTATGCTGTTGAACAAGGATTTTAATAAATTCTATTAGTCTACCAGTAGTTTCAAAAGGAAGAGTCCATGAAACCTGTTGATTCAGATATGCATTTGCTCTTAAAAACAGACTTGATATATCATTTTTAACACCCTTACTTTGCCTCACCTACTGCTAAACTCTTCAATTTGATTCAATACAGTTTCTGTCCAGTATTAGTAACTGCTAATAATCCATCTTCTTGGCGTTTGCTTGTTTTTGTTTATCAATGGCACTGGAAATTTTAGTTTAATTGTCTTTTCCTGTCACAGATCTCAATCCAACGGTGTGACGATGGAGGCAACAGGCTTCGTGTGTGCCACTCTGCTTGCCAATCATATAATGCAGCATGTGGAGCAACTCTTGACTGCTCTGACCAGACGCTTTTCAGTACAGAGGAAGGGGATGAACAATGTACAGGCTACGGTGAGACAAAACCTTGGTGGCAAAGACGCTTCAGGAGGCCCTACTCACAATACTAGTGGCAATTGTAAAGTTTTTATTTTTATAGTTTTTTTTTTACTCATTTCGGTTTCTCATCCCCCATTTTTAAGAGCAGCAACGCCTGTATTTTGTTTGTCGGGGCGAGGTTCCAATTTCACCGGCAAAAATAGCCCTGTAAAGGGTTTCATGGGTGTTTCTGATATACCAAGTAGGCTTTTTCAAAGAATAAGCCGGAGCTATGCAGTAATATTTGAACGACCCTGTGTACACTGGAAGGAGAAGGAGATATTAGTTAAATTTACTAGTGTATTCATTTACTTGTTCTTTTCTTTTTGGTGTTACTCTGTTTTGTTGTCTGTTATGCCTTGTCTGGGATTAAGCAAAGCAAAGAATATGTTTCTCGTCTTGTATAGTTGTGGGAGAACCAAAGCCGGAGAAATTCCATTTGCTGCACGCTTGAAAGCGTGTTATTATATATTCCTGTGAGCTAAAAGTAACATAATATATGGTTACATGCTTTTAACGGTAGGAATACATAGCTATGTGGTCATGTCTCAATTCCTCTCTTTGTTCATACCTCAACTGGACGTGTAAATATAAACTTTATAGTTAGACTTAGAGGCTTAGAGCTAAGCCTGGTCGGCGGCGTCGTCGGTAGCGGGGCAGAAGGTGATGAGGTAGTCGGGAGCACCTGCAGTGCACGTGAACGTGCTGGTGGCATCGTCATAGGCGTAGCTGTACGCCGCAGGGCATGCCGCCTTGAATAGCCGCGAGTAGCGCGTTGGCCTGCACGTCGCGGGCGACCCGAAGGCCCCAGTGCAGCAGTACTCCGGCGACCCGAAGGCGTCGCACGCGCTCTTGCATGCCACCGTCTCCCCTCCTGGCTCCGCCGCCTTCCGCAGCTCCGCCGAGCACTGCGCATTCAGGTCGGCCACGCACCCTGCGTAGCGGCAGTTATCGCCCGCCGGCGCGGAGGGGCGGATTCCGATGCCGATGTTGTAGCCGTCGACCAAGCTCACGTCGTAGAAATCTTTGTCGGCGCCGTTTCCGCCTCCGCCGAGGGTGAACTCGGCGAGGCTGACCGGCGGGACGCCACCAACCGCGCAGTGGAGGGCGCCGCCGCAGTCCCCGGTCACGCAGGAGCCGTTGGGAGGCGAGGAGGAGGAGGAGGCGAAGACGCAACGGGTGCGGGCCCAGAAGCGGCCGGACCAGCCAGGCGGGGCAGAGAAGGAGGCGGTGGCGCCAGGGGAAAGTTCGAAGCCGCCGCCGCCGAGGAGGCCGGCGCCATTGCCAGACAACGTGCCCGGCCAGACGGTGTAGGGGCACTTGTTCTTGATGGTGAAGGTGGTTCCCGCAACTTCTGCCGGCGATGCCCATAATGCCCCTGGATCAACAATACTGGATCGTACGTAAATTAATTGTTTAGACATGCAAGTAATTTGGAGAAGGAAGTTAGGCGTTTGCTTACCTGAGAAGAGTAGCCATGCCAGGAGGAAGAAGAGCTCCATGAGAGAGATGGTGAAGGGATAGTTGCAGGTTCAGGTCTACTTTCTTGTTTTCAATTTGTAGTTAGGGGAAAATTCCAAAAGGATACACCCCCAGCATTTGTTTGCACGGATCTCAAAACTACTTGTGATGGAATTTTTTGAACTGATAATCTGATAGAAGATGCGACACATGATATGTCGCTGAAGGCCAACCGAATTTAATATGTATTAATTTTGTTAACCCGACGAATGACTCGGCGAAGGATCATCCAATAACACTACGTAGAACCATACAACTGTGTCTTCGTTTTACTGAGTCGAGCACAGTGCAAATCATTATTTTAGCCTCCAGAGGTTTAGTAATTAAATGAACGTACGTACTGGACCGAGTTCATTCGATTCCGACTTTCCGAGGAAGAATCCTTACAATTAATGCGTTGTCCATTAGATAAGATGAAAAAAATAGGAAGACACGAAGAGAAGATGAATAACCGGAAAGTTAGATAGGTACTAATCGTTTCTTTAATTTAGTGTTGTCTATTAGGAGAGAAAGAGAATCGAAAAGATATATAAATATTTTTACAAAAATTGCCTTAAAAGATCATTTTACTCGAGATTGATTGGTGAGAAACTGACCTGAGTGGAGAAGAAATCGGAGAGAGGTGGGTAAGCCAGAAACAGAAAAGAGGGTCACGCCAAATGCATTGCTAGAAGAAGTCATTTGGCGGAAAGAGGTCGAAGAGAAATTAATTCTCCAAAACCATGAGTCCCACCCATCTCGTGGCAAATAAAATTTTAAATCATGTACTGTAAAATTAATAATCTGTTTTCGATGCATGATGTCTTAGGTTCATCCGTCCGAAAACGAAGGAGATGATTAACTAATTAAAATGTGACTCTAATATTGATTAAATGAAGACGTCTCATCGAATGATCCCACGTGTCAATACGAGCGTTAGTAATCAGGTCAGGGAAGAAGTCCCGGTCTAATTATTTTGACGCTCAAGTCAATGACGATCGAGTTAAGTAAAGTGAATAGTTATGAGCGTGCAAAATTAAGTAGTATCGTATACATGGTGGCAAAAAGTGAATACGCTTGCCCCCAGCGTCTCCTCCAATCCGTCCCAGGGTCAACACGGAGGAGGTAAATTACGGGCGGCTACTAGCCTTTGAAATAATGCACTAGCACATAAGGGAGACATTTACCTGACTTTGCCGAGATTCGAACCCCGAACCTCATAGTGGTAACACCTCATGTGCTAACTACTAGACCATCCCGAGGGAACCACATAGTATTATTGTATACATGGTGGTGGAAAAAGGCGAATACGCTCGCCCCCAGCGCCCCCGCCAACCCGTCCCAAGGCCAACACGGAGGAGGTAAATCACGGGCGGCTACTAGCCTTTGGAATAGCGACTAACACATAAGGGAGGCATTTTATCTCGACTTTGCTGAGATTTGAACCCCAGACCTCATGGTGGCAACACCTCATGTGCTAGCCACTAGACCGTCCCGAGAGGACACGTAGTATTGTATACATGTGCCTATAGAGGGAGAACTCTTTTTATAGTGTTAATATTTATGCATGAATCTCAAAGTGTTTTCAAAAAAGGACGAGTCATAAAAATGCTCTAACACCTTTTCCATAATTGACCCGCAATACCTTCGATTAATAGGATGAAAGCATCTAGTGTACAGATCACTGCAGATGGAATATTCTCTATCCTCTGTGATATAAAATGTCAAAAAGGAATATGAGACGGTTGGGTTGAGGGACCTACATGGTAAGCCGATCGAGTTCTTCCTGTGACTCGATCAGCATTGGCATGCAAGGGCAAACCGATCAGAATTATAGAGCGTTGTCAAGTAGTCGTCCCTCACTTGGCTTATATGTTTAGCCAAGAGCTCAGATATCGGACCGGGCATCCAATCTGTTCGATCGGACCATAGTTCTGATCAACTGGACTTTTCGATCGTGCTAGTTAATTGTGCTATCTTCAAGTTGTAAAGAAGTCTGGGCTCCCGCAAGTGCGGACTCATCTTATAGCTATTCATCAATATTCAGCGAACCGACGTCTGGCCGGCCCCTTAGTCTACTTGGACGAACTCTCAACCGCGATGATCGACTATCCTGACTTCAAGGTTGACATTCCTTGACTTAACCATCATATCTTATCAACCAGTCTCCTAGACTTTAACTCGATTGGGGTCCATCTCAATTGCCGTATCATAGGTGAAATGCTCTCTGTTATTTAAATGTTGTATTTTGTAGGGATCAGGACCGTTTAGAACTAGCGATATAATATTTTGCTCTAATAATTTAGTGAATATAAATATCATCTAATAATAATAATAATAATAATAATAATAAACAAGAGAGGCCAACGACGGTTAAGAAATCAGATTATTAGGCAACTCAATAAATGCTTCCTCACTGATCACATTGCAATGTGTCAATATTTTGATGAAAATTAATTGAGGCACAAAGATAATTAACAGATATCGAAATTCAGATCTTCCTTATTCAGTACTCGATGCTAATCCATACGTGTTCGATCGATATATATATATAGTTAATTTTGTGAACGATATTAACTACGAACGAACACATTCTAAATGTATAATTATATCATGGAGCTAAAGAAACCATGCCCATAGCCGCCGAACCCGCCGGCGGCGAGACCCGGATAGTGCACGTCCACCCCTTCATTCTTCACCGAAAACAACCCCGACGCAGCTCCGGCGCCACTTCCGACCGCCGCCGCCGCTGAGAATTGCGGCTTGCGTACGAAGGTCTCCTGCAGCAGCTGGTCCGCCCTCCTCGCCACGTCGCTTCTCAACTCCACCAGCCTCCGTTCCAGCTCCTGCAGTTCCGACATGCCGAGGCTCTCCACGTCGTCTTCGTCGTCCCAAAACCAGCGCCTCGCCTCCCCCTCTTTCTCCTTCTTCATCTCCTTCTCGAGCGCGTCCCGCTTCTTCTTCTCCGCCTCCACCAGATCGTGCAGCTCCATGCACTGGCGGTTGAGCTCGCGCACGGCGGCCTCGCGGTGCGACTCGCCGCCGCCGCTAACCGGGTGCGACCGGCGAGAATTCCCGGCGAGGAAGCGGTCGACGACACAGTCGACGGAGGGGTGGCCGAAGGAGAAAACCTTGCCGGCGGGCGAGAAGACGACGACGCTGATCTCCGCCCCGCAGAGGATGGAGAGCTCGCTGGCCTTCTTGAAGAGGCCGCTCCGGCGCTTGGAAAAACACACTTGCCGCGCCTCCTCGTTCTGGATGCGCTTGATCTCGATCTTCTGCCGGCCCATGCTCGGCTTCCGCCTCACCATCACCACGACAGATTTGAACCAGAAAGTAGTGAGAAAACAGCGCCCTGATTAGCGAGGGAACAGGGCGGGGTTTAATTTATACACGAGTGGAGCGGCGGGTACAGTAATTCTTTCCCTGCAAATAGAATTTAATTGATTATAAAGAGAATTAATTATTATGGAAGGAATTGGCAGAGCCAGCTATGATTCTTAGTTGGATATATTTTATGAGCATAATGTATCATAAATCACCTCATCTAAAGTTAAATACTTTCCAAAACTTAATCCTTGTGAGAGATGTTCTTTTGATATCGGAATTCGTATATACATACGCATGTTATATATCAGCTATTCAGGTGTGTCTGTATATCTGCTCAAATTTATTTCCTACTAGCTGATTTATTCAAATTCATCTCGAATTTATTCAACAGATCTATACTTGCATCCTGATACGGTGAATACGGAAAGGGCCAGCCCATAGGAAAGAGGTCAATGAGCTTGTACTATTAGCGGTCAAAGTTCATGGTAGGTCAGAAAGTCAAACAGCTAAACGGTAAGGTCCACCTCCTGATCTACCTTGTAGATCGGATAGATTCCATATAGACACCACTCCAGGTTTGAACCGGACTTACTAGATATTCAGCTCTATCATCCTTGATCGACCCTGCCGATCGAATAGGTTCTTTAACTCTACTACTGACGCGAATCAAATTCACTAGGGACCTATCTAGCTCCCTCACTCCCGATTGGCTTTGCCGATCGAACAGATTCCTTATGGGCCACATTCACAGTGTTGGCCTGATTTTATCACTTCTCCGTTCCCACTCCTCCGGTTGGCCAGATGGGCCCTAGAAAAGTCAATGAGGGTTTGTTAAGCTGCCACAACTTTGTTTCCTTTGATATTAATTAATGTGGCCCAGTTAGGCCATATACATAATTGGACTTTGTCAGAAGCCCATATAGCTAGCAGCCCAAGGGGCCCTACGGCCCAAAAGCCTAGTTATAACCATTACTAAAACGCATGAGTTTGTTAGAGGATCATACATGTGTACGGATACTTACACCACCTACATACCGATGTGATTGATGAATACAGTATAAACATGATGATGGGATAGACTGACTGATTGCAGGATAATACCTCATTAATGTGGAGATTGTGAGGGACATTATAAAAAGGAGTCATTCTCCATTGGCACAGGTACGCATGCATGCATATTGACACAGCTTCTTTTTCTTCTACTTACTATTTGCTTTGCGCCACCATCGTTTTTTGACTTAACCGTCGGAGTAACTGCGCTAGGACCCCCAGCTTGCTTACTGACAGTTTCCCTCTTTTCTCAGGGGGGTTCTAGAAGTCAGTCCCTTTGTGCACCACGTCACCGATAGTATGTCCTCATCGCTTCCAGACGAAATTAAATTTGGCATCGTTTGTGGGAACCTCTCCGCCTGAGCTGGAATGTGAAGATTGATGACACCGGAAGAGTAACTGTCACTTTGTCGCAAGAAAATCTTGACTTGCTTGTGCTGGCCAAAGCGCAGGTGCTAGCACAAAAGCAACAGGCGACAATGCCTTCCTCTTTCAAAGCACCCACTGCACCTGCCATGTCATCGAAGAACCACCTACTTTTGAGCGAGGGTCCAAGGTCAAACAACCAATGGAATTTTCCCGGGCATTTATCCAAGCCCCTGTAGAAGGTTGTCTTCGAGTTGATCTATTTTAGGGATCTTCAACTAGAGATTCACCATCTAAGGACCCCAAACGGGGTAAGGTCCCAGTCGGTACCAGCTCACCTGAGTGACTGGGAACACCCTTCTCACAAGAAATCTTGGAAAATAAACTGCCTGAGCACTTTAGGCCTTTGTCGATCGGCAAATATGGAGGCTCTACTGATCCTGAGGACCATCCCTATAAATTTAAGAATGTCACTCTGCTATATCAATACAATGATGGTGTCAAGTGCCTAGTATTCTTAACAACTCTCTCCACCTTAGTGCAAAGGTAGTTCGACCAACTCCCTGCCGGTTCGATCACAAGTTTCAAGGACTTGAAGAAGACTTTTCTCCAACACTTTGCCAACAATCGAATGTATCACAAGACCAACTTAAGCTTATTCGCTCTCAAGTAGGAAACAAAGGAGTCCTTGAAGGCCTATATAAAGATATTTGAACAGGTGGTTATGGATGTTCTCTCTGCAACCTCTGAGATTCTGGTAAGCACTTTCTCACAGAGGCTCTTAGACAGGGATATCTTTCGTTCCTTGATGAGGAAGCCCATGAAAGACTTCAAAATTTTGTTGGGTCAGGCGAGCAAATACATCAACATGGAAGTGGCGCAAGCCGCTCGAAAAAAAATGGTCAATTCAGTGACTCCTTTTCAAGCACGGAAGGCTCCTCCGGCTCTTTTGTCGCACGGCAAGCACCAATCGGCTACCGCGCCCCCGGCTCAATGGGGAAGAGTTGTGCAACACATGGAGGTAGCTCGGAGGTCCTTTGTTGAGCCATGCCGGTGGATCCCCACTTTTTGTATTTACCATCAAGCCAATGCACAATATCCAAAATGTCAATAGTATGCTCGATATAGTCGTCGAGCGGCTGAGCAAGGATAGCTACCTCCCCAAATTGCTCACAATTGATCAAGCTACCTAGACCTAGCCCCAATGTAGCCAGCCGACCTGCCGGCCAGTGTACTACCATCCTCTAGTCATCCTTCTGTCTCCTATGAAGGACGAACGACTGCGTTGACCAAACAGGAGGAAAATCAAAGTAATGCGGTAGTAAGAAGAGTGGGTATGATTTCAAGGGATCCACTGATGGAGACTCCAATAGAGGACGAAAAGTTCATGGAAGATGACTGAAAAACCATGTAGTTGGTAACAGAGAGCAAGTGAGTGACCCATAAATTAGCTTCGAGCCTTAGGATCTTGAAGGAGTGAGCTTCCGCATGATGATACCCTAATCATCAAAGTCATTATTGCAAATTCTGAAGTGGCACGTATTTTCATGGACATGGGAAGCTCCGTCAATATTATCTTCAAGGTTGCTTTTGACAAAATTCAAATAGACCAAGGTGAGCTTCAATCTATGACTACTACCTTGTATGGATATACAAGGAACGAGGTATAACCGCTCAGACATATTAGGATGGCTAGCTCCTTGGGATTTAAGCCACTTATGAGGACTTAACTGTTGGAACCCTGAGGTGTTTTGATGTGATCAAACAAGTTAAGTTAGGTCATATTGTGTTTAACCCTTGTGTCTAAGTGTGCAGGAGCTTAGGAACACAGGAAGTCGAGCGGAAGACGCGGCTAGCGA